>JAIUZE010004007.1:0-70605 GCA_022085475.1 Heliosperma pusillum
TAATGGATTAGACAAAAGCAGCACGAGGAAAAGAAATGGATTTGTTGCTCATGTGGGCTGATACTTGACCCGTTTTAATGTTAAGACGAATGCCTTTGACTTCTTAAAAGAGATTAACTATTTTATGGTGTATTTTTGTTATAGCTTTGTGATTTTTTATTCTTTGCTTCTGAATTGCTACGGAATAAATCAAAATGACTCATTAAATTCATTTGGTGCAAAACTCGACTTAATTTCCACCCCTGAACCATCATTAGTGATTTAGCGATGCCTGGTATCTATGTTACTCCGACTCTTCATATTGGTCGTGTGTCAGGTGCCTGGTACTTGAAGTGTCTGACATGCCACTTCATTTTAAACCCCAAAACTGAAACTTTATGAGAAATAACCATATCCGACACTTCAACAGCGTGTTATGTCCGACATAGCCTAGTGTTATGGTCTTGATTGTTATACTTGAAATTGTATTGTTTAATCATAGCTGCTGTTTTTGAAGTTCAATTTTTTCTTAATCTCTGTTTTAGTTACTTAAGAAAGGTATATGTAATGAAAATGTATAGGTAGATTGCTAGGCAGAGGAGCACTGAGTTATGTATATAGAGGTAGAGTTGGACTTTTAAGAACATCAGTTGCAATAAAGAAGTTGGATAAGGAGGATAAAGAAACTCCCAAAGCATTTTGTAGAGAATTGATGATTGCAAGTTCCCTTCAACACCCAAACATTGTCCCTCTCTTGGGATTTTGTATCGATCCAAACGAAGGCTTGTTTTTGGTCTACAAATACGTATCTAGCGGAAGTCTTGAGCACCATTTACATGGTAAGGATTCTTCGCAAACCCTAATATTTTCATTTTAATACATAATTATGTTAGGAGCATCACCGTTCAATGACTTTACCAGCTAAGCTAGACAAAATATGTGCAGGGAAGAAGAAAAGCGTGAAGGGTTTTGCATCACTTTCATGGTCGATTAGATATAAGGTTGCTATAGGAATCGCTGAGGCGATTGCATATCTACACAATGGAACGGATAGATGCATCGTCCATAGAGACCTTAAACCCTCCAATATTCTTTTATCCTCGAAGAAAAGGCCAAAGGTGACGAGTTAATGTTTTCTTCGGGGTTTTATTCTTCATTTAATGTTAGTGTGTGAAGTCTAAAACTAGTTTGGTTGCTTATACAGTTGTGTGATTTTGGATTAGCAACTTGGACTCCGGCACCATCAATTCCCTTTCTTTGCAAAACTGTGAAAGGAACATTTGGGTAAGATTACAAGAAAAGACTATCTATAGTAAAATGAATCAAACTTATCAATTGCTTCAAGTTAAGAAATCATTATCGTTTTTAGTTTCTACGAGTAGTAAGTCTTGAAAGAGACAGACGGACTGAAATGTCATTCTACTGGTCTCACATTCAAACCCGCCTCATATAAGTTTTGTGTGCCTTACCGAGTTTGCTATAACTAATGCAGATACTTAGCTCCCGAGTATTTCCAACATGGGAAGGTATCCGATAAAACAGACGTCTATGCTTTCGGTGTTGTCCTTCTAGAGCTAATAACAGGCCAAAAGCCGATTGAATCGTCAAGGCCAATGGGAGAAGAGAACTTAGTCCAATGGGTATGTTGCTGCTGATGTCTTTGTTGCTGTAGTTTAATCAATGGTAGTTTACTTGTTTCTGGATTTTAATCAAAAATGGTCCTATCATATAGATTGATACTAATATTTGGCTAAGAGAGTTAGCTAATCTTACACACATACACTTCACCTACAACTAATTTATTTAACCTTAAACATTGATTAGTGATTACACTTCACCTACAATTCATTGTTCAATAAAACGGTAGTCAGGGACAATAAAGCCGATTCAGATTTTGGATTATTGTGTTCAACTACGGATTGGACTGGATCACTAGGGTTGGGTCAATTTTACCATGTCTAGCGAATACGTCATTTTGGATAAAGATGTGGTTGTATTGATAATTTGATATAGATTATTTCCTCAGATTTATATAAGCAAACTCGATATACGCTCCAAATTTCACTAACCATGGATATGTTGTCACAGGCAAAGCCACTGTTGGACAACGGTAATGCCGGAATTGAGACATTAATTGACCGGCGAGCCAAGGTCACTCCGAAAAGTTCAACACTAATTACTCAGATGGCTAAGGCTGCTTCGGCCTGTATAAATGGCGACGAATCTTGTCGGCCTAGCATTACCGAAGCCATCACTCTACTGAGGGGAGAAACTCGGGGTATCAAGGGTAAAGGCAAGCTTAGTTTTAGTCGAAATGGAAGTGCTCGTCATGTAATACAACAAACAAGCGATATGAAGAATCATTTGGCTCTGGCTATGCTAGGAGTTTCGGAGTGGGATGACGATGATTTCACGTATGGTCGATGACAATCAGAATGTCTTTTTTTTGTGTGTTTTTTTTCCTCTGCGGTTTCTGTTGCTGGTTTTTCTCTCTTTGCCTTATTTGTCTTCATCGTTTTATCAACTCTAGGAGGCATTTGTGAGGCTCTTGGTGCGGTGATGAGGGGGCTACTACTGGCCTACTGGGTAAAAGCAAAGAGAATGATTGTATAGAAATTGAACACAAAATGCTGAAAAAATTATGTAGAAATTGTGTAATTTCGTCTGGTTTTAGTACTATTATATGAAGCTAAGTTTATAAGTCTAATGGCAATGTTTAATACGTAGTATAAATTTCAATTGACCTTTGCATATAGTTTGATATCCAAACACAAATTTCAGAGCCGGTCTCGAGTACATGTGAGCGTCAGTTCAAATCAGCTCGTTTACACTCGAAGCAGGCCCGTGCATTTTTTGTGCGTAGTAGTAAAAGCATATACGGAGTTCCTTTCATGCTTCAGTCTCTAAAAAAAAGGAGCATTTGATCTACAACCACCAAGAACCAAAAGGCGGTATATGCAAAATGTAACGAATGTCATTTGTAATCTTCAAAAAAAGAACAAAGCAAATGATAACTACCTAGAATATCTTAGCAACATCTCTAATCAAACCGCGGTTGGCTTGGGCAAAATCGGTGAATTCTTCGAATGAAATGAAGCCATCCCCATCAGTATCAAGCTCGGCCATCATCCGCATAACATCGTCAGAAGTGACAGATGCGAGTGACTTTAGGGCATCTCCGAGCTCAGTGGACGATATTTTACCATCGCCATTGGTGTCGAACCGCTTGAAGATTTTCTCCCGGTCGGCAATATCTTGAGGTGTGTCCTCCTCAGCCATAATGGCAGTTACTTATAGAGCTTAAAATAAAATAGAAACACACAAATATGAAAAAATTGGTGTACTTCTGGATTAATGCAACTATGATTTTGGACATAACCAGGTTAAAGGGAAATAAATAGAATTTGTTTTCAATTTTTGAAGGGTCTCAGTGTTGATTAAGCTTAATTATCGGATTACCTTAGAATAGAACTGTGATTTGTGTCTTTTGGAAGTGTTACTAAAAATAGGTTTTATTTAAAAAAAGAGAGGGCATTACCTCAATCCTAAAATTTAGAGCTAATTTTTCTAACCAAATACAAGGATCATTATTGTTCTCAATAATATATATTAAAAAAAAAAGTTATTTATATTTTATAAGAGTATTAAATTTTATTATTGGAGTATACGGAGTATGTTGCCAATTTCAGCAAATAGACCGTGTAAGGGCGTAAACTAAATATTAATGAATAATTCTAGGCTACCGAAAACAGAATTAAGTGTTTATGAATTTGATTGTAGTATTCGAAAACACAAGAGTAAGGAGTACTCCGTAGTCCGTAAGTAGTATTAGAATCGTGTTCAATAAAGTCAAAAAAAGAATTCTTGTGACCTCCGGGAGGACTGTACTCCTTACACTTAAGCATTTACAATATTCCGTTTGATGAATTGCCTTTAGGTGTAAGGAGGACGATCCTCCGGAAGACACGAGAATTTTCCAATGTCAAATTAAGAACAAAACAGACTCCGACAACAAGAAGCATGATCAGAAAGGTTGAGTACAAATGCACAAAACAAAATTTATCATAGAGCTTAATTTGATTTCTTAAAACATCAGCAATGGCTCAACTATCATACAACAGCAACAATGAATCAAAACAACACATGGCTGAATCTTAATACAACGTGGCGGCAAGACCACTCTACCACTAGCTCAACTATTATACAACAATCATACAACAACAATAAATCAAAACGACGCAAGGTTGAATCTTAATACAGTGTGGCGGCAAGACCGCTCTACCACTTACAAACAATAACTCAAAATTACACATGGTTAGATCCAAAGACAGCCATATTAAAAGAGTTGAATCAAGAATATCCTAATGTCTACAGCTCTACAAGATAGGCAAGGTCCATTATTCCAATGAAAGTCAACCTTGCAAGTAACATTATTGCACATCATTGATTCATAATGGCTGAAAAATTCGGGTACTTACAAATTCCATGGATCCACCAGAAGCCTAAGCTACAGTTTTCAGCATTGCATTCTTTACTGCTATTTTAGTAGGCAAGGCAGGAATTGCACCTCTCTCTGTGACGGTTATCGCGCCACAGACATTGGCGAACTCAAGTGCAACTCTTAATCGATCCTCCTCCTGCAGAACACGATTTAGGCGTGAGTAATATCAATAAGCATGCTGATATATAATACATCTTGATCATTTATAGTAATGCTCCGAACCATTTTGGTCTCTATTCCCTAATCAATTCCATGGAACTTATTAATTTATTTTACACTTGAGGAATAGTAATAAGGAAGGATTTAGGAAGTGTTTTGTAGCAAAAGGTGTCAAAAGTAGAATTAGTAGCAAGGAGAGAGTCAGAGAACGGTTAAGTTGTAACAGAAGGAGAGGAAAAGGTTAGAATTACTAGTTGAATTTGACACTCTTGTTCAAGAACGGAAACATATATTATGGTCAGGATATCGATTCTACATTTCGTGTTGAACATTAAATAATTAAAAGGGGCCAGAGTCACTAACAAAAACAGCCTATTTATAAGAGAGCGTCCAAAAAAAACTTGCAAATTCTTGTATGAAACTAACAAAGTAGAGCATTTTTAAATTAAAAGTAACCCTCAAAGCTCTACAACTAGGGGTGATAGCAAGCCGAGCTGAGCCCTTGCTCGGCTTGCGCTCATGAAGCAAAACTCGAGCTTGAGCCTATCTCGAGCTCACCCGAGCTTTAAAAAATTGAGCTCATTATCAAACTTGCGAGCTTTACCTCGAGCTCGATGCGCTCCACTCGACCCTATATAAATTATTCTCAAAGTTTTTTGTTTTTTTTTTCTTTTGATTCTTTTTAATAACAAGATCTGAAGGTTACATATAAAAAATATTGGGCAAATCAATGACAACATTTTATATGATGGTACAATTGTACAAATATATAATCAAGATAAATAATTTTATAAAATAAGAGCAATATTTTATCTGCTGCGCATATACGAGCTGCTCACGAACTTTTCGAGTCGAGTCAACGTTAGCTCGGCTTGGCTCGTTAAGTTTTCTAGTCGATCCCGAGGTCCAGTCGAGTTGGCACTAGCCAAGCTTTTAACGAGCTTTACCAAGCCGAGCTTAAGCTACTCGCGAGCTGTCTTATCTCATTATCACCCCTATCTACAACCAATACTTATGGAGTGTTACCTCTAGAGCTCACACAATAACTTTCGAGTCATCTAATACGATGACGGGGTCTCGTGGTAGCCTAACTGAAAAAAAATGGTATTGGAAAGGTACCTGAATCAAGCCAATATCGGCAGCTAGTTGGGATAGTATTCCAGCAACAAAGGCATCACCAGCACCAGTTGTGTCCACCGCGTCTACTTTCACACCTCCAACCCTCCCACTGAATTCCTGTAGAAATATCAAATTGGAAATAATTGTTTCAATTTCTTCTTTGTTTGTGTTTCCTTTTTAACCTTTGCAAAATGAACAGCCCAGGAGATTCTCCTAAGTTGCAGATACCACTGAGTAGAAGAGAAGTCTCACTCTAAGAATATGGAACCACAATCTTTACCTTTTTTTTTTCTAATTATTTACGATTTTACTATTGAAGAGAACTTTCCACTTCGCCTGGGGCCAAACCCTCGCTAATTTTGTTTTACTTTGTTATTGTAAATAGCAATCATTTGATGCAATTCTCGACATAAATCCAAACCCTTACCCTAGATAAAGGTCACTCAAATCCAAACCCTTACCCTAGATCTTCAAAAGACTGCAAGGCACTGTGATAGTACTTCAATTTTAAAGAAAGTGTGTTTCAGTATTAGAAAACCATTGAAGAGGAAAAACTTGTCCTGTGAGTGTGGGCTTAGAGTCCTCACCTTCGTATAATATCTGCAACCCTCTGCTCCCTCAGTCACAAGCAGCAATTTTAGATTCGGATGGAACAATTTACGCACAACGTTATCATCATAGGGATCTTCTCCTTGCGTCAAAAAGGAAATTTCATCTTCACTAACCTACATCCACATGACCTGTCACTCTCAGCTTTCCGAAATCCATATCATAATTTGTAATAAATTCATTTATATTATCTTTATCACTACGATAAAGAAAGCACAACAAGGTAAATTGGCCTCTTACCTTGATGATATCAGCAGTGTCCCAAATGCTAAGGATCCCTTCTCGGGCGCTCTCAGCAGTTGGCCATAACGGAAGCCTTAAGTTGGGATCATAGGAGAGAAGAACACCAGCATCTTTTGCAGCTTTCATAGCAGCAATATGAGCTGACTTGCAAGGTTCTGTGATTAAGCTTATAGACCCATAATGAAATATCTTGGCCTGTCAAAAAATTAAACAGAGTTAATATACTCTACTCCATATTACTACTCACTTCAAATTGCAAGATATGCTTTATTATCGTACATGTGAATATATGATTGATTCAGTTAGTCAAACATGAAACAATAACTCATGCGCCTCATGTTCAAACCCTTGTGAGAGCAACTAGTATGAGATTATGCCTTCTTAGGTCGAAGACTTTCATCCTGATAAAAAAAAGTGCCTAATTTCGTGTACGTAGTTTGCACACTGTCACATATTCTCAGTGGTTTTGTTGCTTTTTTTATTAGCTTCGCAATTACTTTCTGAAAGAGGCAAGGGACTATAAGTACCTTGGTGATGAGATCAAAATCAAGCTCAGATTCCTGAAGCAGCATGTCAGCACTGGGATTACGGTAAAACATGAATTCGCGTTCCCCGTCTTTCCTTAATGTCACAAAAGCTAAAGCTGTACGAGCACCGGGATCAAACCGCATTCCTTCATTGTTCACATTATTTTCCTTCAAAATATCAGCAAGCATGTACCCAAACTCATCCTCACCGACCTGTGTAGGTGCAAAAATCCATAAGCAATAGCTAATAAACAAATGTTTTAGGACAAATAAACTTTATTCATTATGTATCAAGTTTTAGCCATAGATTAAAGGAGTTACAAAATCCTCACTACAACAAAGTATTTATGGTAAATTCCACTAGTTGCAAAAGAACTCTAATGAATGTGAAACACCCCACATTTTCACCCAGTCATTATAGACATAAAGTAGAAAACCGCCCAAAGAGTAAGGTAGCAGAGTGTAGTGATAAAAATCAGGCAAACGAAGTGATATTAGCTAAAATATCAAGGAACCGGGATAACATTTTCCTTCCAGAAATGAGAGACTGACACGACCTGTAGCCGCAAACCTGTTACCTTGCCAATGAATGCTGATGTCCCTCCAAGACGAGCGATTCCGACAGCAACATTAGCTGGAGCACCACCTGGAGCCTTTTTAAATGCCGGTGCTTCAGCCAAAGAAAGCCCACTGGTGGTTGGGACAAAGTCGATAAGCATTTCCCCAAAGCAAACAACAAGTGAGTTTTGTGCCTCTAATGGGCCATTGTTGCCAGGATGTGCTCTAGCTACAAAAGATTTAAGAGCAAACAAAGCTATCAGCATCTCAATTAATAACCAAGCATTTCATCGTCAAAAAGGCATGGGGATTCAAGGTTTTATAGCTCGACTTAATGTAACAAATCGAAATCCCGCCCCCAAAAATTAAGGCTACGCCACTTCTACTTTAAAATCTACTCCGTATATGACCTCACACTGCCACAAGGCACCAACCATAACAACAAAGTCCTAGTTTCAGAATAACTTGGAGTTGGCTATATTATGATCACAGATCTACATCCATTAATTTAAATTCGAGGGAATAAGTACATTAGCAAAATTAAATAAGATGGTTAACTAAATCATCTATGCTCTATGTTTACTATGTCGTGTGATACATTATACGACAATTTTTTACTACGGATGATCATAAACAACCTCTTTAGATTGTTAATGTAGACGTAAGGTTATCTACATCTCACCCCCTACCTCGCTGCAGGTAGGAGCCACTGAGGCAGTGTGGCAATACTAATGTTTTTACTACATTACAGTAAAATGAAACAACCCTTTTCCTCGGTTCAATGTATCAAAACTTAATCATCTAGGTACGGTTTAATTGGAATCAAACATGATCAAACTATTAAATCTATCATATCAAACTCACATTGATCCAATGACTGCCTTTAAAGAGTAATTCTTGTGTCCTCATGGAGGACGATCCTCCTTACCCCTAAGCCATTATAATATGCCGTTTTATTCCTCCTCTTTTAGGCGTAAAGAGGACCATTCTCCAGGAGGACACAAGAATTTTCCGCGCTCAAAACCCGTCAGCATCAAAATTGCTTTCACTCTTAATAAAGCAAATGAGCATATGACTTCAAAAAGTATGGTAGTAAGTCACAAAAAGTCCACCTAAATTTCACGCCATCTCTACATTTTTCTACCATAAAGACTACAACGACCAATACCTACCTTTTAAAATCACGGGTAATCTCTACAATACATAAAAAGACAATGTTCCAAATTACATCAATAATTAGATTAAATTATCCAAAAAAGAAAAATGCAAAAAAAGTTTTTATCCTTTCTACCTACCTTCTTTGCCGACAATTCTTATATAAAACCGTTTTACATAATAAGGACATCAACGACTTTTGGTTTGGGAGTGGGATTCGAACCTAGGACCTATTGTCCACTAGACTAAGACATCTACGGTAAATAAGAAAATATATAAAGAGGAAGAAACAAGTACCTTTGAAAACATGCCGCCGGAATGAATAAACCGACGGCGGTGAACCGGCCGCAGTTCGCCGGAGAAACACTGAGGGACCGGGAAATCTATTAGTGGGATAATCAAGCTTAGAAGATAAGGATATAAATTGAAATGGGCATGTAGTTAATGCCATTTATTTATTTTTATTTATTTATTTGATCAATCTAATTGAACAAATTAAAAAAAAGTATGATTATGGATTGTTAAGCAAAGTTGAGTTGATTGACTAGAAATTGTAAATGGGAGTATGGTAAGATTGATGAGTTAGAGCATGTAGAAGTTGAAATGTTGACTTAATAGTGAGTGAGTCAAGTGTATATGATTGACTTGCGGAGTTAGCTATGTATTTGTGAGATGAGAATAATGAGAATGATGAAGAGAGAAGAGACTTTTGGATGTATCCACCTCTGAGTTGACTGTGGTGGGAGGCTGGGAGCTAGGGGTGGCAATCGGGTCAGTCGGGTCGGGTCGGGTTGGGTCGGGTCGGGTCGGGTCATATTGGGTTCGGGTCGTATCGGGTCAGACAACCCTTTCGGGTCGGGTCGGGTTCGGGTCGTTATCGGGTCGGGTCATTTTCGGGTCAAATGATACATCGGGTCGGGTCGGGTTTGGGTCGGGTCGTAATCGGGTCTGGTTATTTTTTCGCAATATTTCAATATTTTTCCATTAAATCTAGTTTTAAATTATTATTTGGTTTAATTAATTCATTATTAAGTCAAACATATCAATTTAAACAATAAATCACTTTCATTTTGATCATTATTAAGGTTAATAATTGTCAGAGCGTCAATTAAATCGGGTCAATATCGGGTCGGGTCAATGTCGGATCGGGTTCGGGTCGGGTTCGGGTCACTGATTTTCGGGTCGTCAACGGGTTACGGGTCGTCATCGGGTCGGGTCGGGTTCGGGTTGCAGTATTCTCGGGTCGGGTCGGGTCGGTTTTGCTCGGGTTTCGGGTCGGGTCAGACTTGCCAGCTCTAGTGGGAGCTACTAAAAATCTAAAATTATGGCTATATTTTCTTTTCTTTTTATACTTTTCTGTTTCTTATGACACAGATGGTGTAGAAATGTACAAGTTTTTTTACAATACCCACTCCTTTTTACAAATACGTTTAAATGGATTGCGGAAACTGATATATCTGGCTTAAGAATAAAGCGGGTCGAGTAATATATAATATGTGTGGATGCGATAAATATCTAGTTGGTAGACCTGGCCAAGTTCGGGTTCGAGCTCCATATATCCATCACAACCAGCCATTTTAGGCAATAAAATTACTCTCTCATATTCCATGTAATCTTCCACTTTCCTTTGGGCTCTTGGATTAAGAGAATTAATTTGTACCACACAAAACACCCAACTTCACCTGCAATTAAATATGGATCGCACAAAACAATCAACCCCTCCAAAAATGGAAATAGGGAAAGAAAAATGAATAAACCAAATAAGAAATAGGGAAGAATAGATGATCAAATAGCCCAGCCCAAACCACCTAAGACACGTCAAGGGTCGGGACCTTAGCCAACCTAACCCGCCTTTTTTAAGGGCTTGGGCCTTTTATTTTGGCCCAAAAAAGCCCATGGGCCAAGCCAAGAAGGGCCAAAATATTGTTGGGATTGGTTTGAGCCAAGCTTTTGGAATGGCCCGGCCCACATGTACTACTAGAGGAATACTTTTTTTCCTATAAAATTCTTTAAAATAGTTTTAAAGTTATAAACAACCGTTTCCAAATTCATGTATACTTATTGAGATTTAAAAGCAATGTCTAGTTAACATAAAATCATATATACGAGCACATGATTAAGCATTTTAATTTCTAAGGTGACTGACTATGTTTGTCTTTATTTAATCTTTAGAGAACAATTCATGTGCGCGTCATCATATTTTTGTACATTTACAAACTAAATATGTTTTTAAAATACTAGTCATTAAAGGTATATCATTACTTACTTCATTGGATAAGTCATAAATTTTAGGGCCCAAAAAGCTCATTCAGGCCCAAGGGTCGATGTTTGCCGCGAATAAGGCCATGCATTAGGCCCAATCCACATATATGGGTCGTTTTTATTATCCTTGCCCCACTCAAGCCCGCACGGATCTGGCCTATGATCACCTATAAGTCCGGGTCACACCCCCTAGCAGCAAGCCCGGCCTGCCAGACTGCCTTATTCATGAGCCGGTTAAGGGGCTAGTGGGATGAGCTCGACATGAACCCAGGTCAGCCCAGCTCAGCCCAAACCCAGTTGGTGGTCAGCTCTACTTATTGGCCCTAAACATTTTACTTTTGTCTCATCTACTATATTTGACATGTCTAATACAAGAATTTGTACTTTTAAAATAAAGGTAAGAATATAAACTGCCATATCATGATGATACACATGGATTAAATAAGGGATCAAATACTACCACATGGCCTAATATGGATAAAACTATTAGCATTTTCTAGGCAACTTGCCAACTTGTCATGTAATATAATACTCCGTATCTATTTAACCAGTTTTGAGTTTAAAACGGATAATTTTCGTTATAAATGAGAATTTGTGTTTACCGATTGGATTATTGGGTCATAACTCACAAATAGTTTATAAGTTGGCAAGTGAAATCTAAAAAAGGTGGAAAGCAAAAAAACATAACCAATAAAAACCAAACCTACTCACAAACGAGGGCGATAACGTTAATCAGTTCCATATCTTCATGTCCCGAAAGTCTATAAAGCAGTCTTCTCGTGTATGGGTAGAACAAAACGGACGTAAAACTATTAAATTGGGAAAGAAATGGGTTATGTGCTTGTAAGTCGTGTTGTACATACACCCTAGGTAGCACCAAAACGGATACGGACACGGACAAGGACACGACACGGACACGTGATACGGCATCTCGTAAAATTTAGGACACGGGACACGGCATTTAAATTTAATAAAATATATATTTTATAGTTATAAATAACATACAATTTTATTTTTGTATTAGTATTTGATATTAAATGTAAATAATTGAGTGTAAAACTTGACTTTAACTATAATTTATTCTCATTTTTCACCGAAACTCATCTTCTAATCAGTTTTCCCACCCAAACTCATCTTCTAATCAACCTCTTCTAATCTTTCAATCTCACATTCCTTATTTATAAGTGTCCGTGTGTCCGTGTGTCCGACACGGTGTCCGACACGGGACGGCTGATTAGGAGAAGTGTCCGTGCTACCTAGCATACACCCTACTTGTACTTCATTTTCCCTCGTTTTATAGATGCCCATGCTATGAGTCTACTTGTAATTCAAATTTCACAACTTGTTTCTTGTTTGAGTCCACAAGGTGATTCAATTGAAAATTTGTAATCTATGACTACGAATTTGTGATTAATGGTAACCACTTGTCGTACTTGTAATGTCATTAAGCTACGGGGCTCTCATTCTCTTTAGCGCCCTTTTTCAAGGACTCGGGGACAAAGTCTTGTATAACAACGTAGTCTAAACATGTCAGGTTCTCTCGCCCTCTTTGAGACCCCCTTCTAAGTGGTAAGGGCCATAAAGAAGTTTATGAGTATAACCGTAAAAAAAATACTATTTCTAACTAGTGTCGGAAAATGAGCCAATATCCATTATACAAATTTATACACATTACATTACACACTATAAGTAATACAATGAGATTGAATTTTAATCATATTTATATCGTACGATCTACAAGTTATTTACTACAACTAATATTATCATCCATAGTTTTTGTAGCGGCTTATTTTACTATATGGAAAACAATACTACAAATAATCTTAAATAGTTATTCAAAACATATCAGATCTACTAGTGTATTTTTTTGTGATGTAAAAAATCACTAAAAAGTCTTGAAAGATGTGTACTAAATGAATACTCACGTAGTGAAAGTTTTATGGTGGGTGCAAGGCTGTTAACCGAACTATAACTTTATTCTAATCGCGAGTGTAAGGAGCTTAAATCTAATTGGGATCCCTTTCATTTCTTTTTCTCTTCATTTTCTGTCAATAGTTTGGATAATACACTCTTTATATCATCTAACGCCGGAATTCGAACAACAGGGTCGGAGTAAGGTCGAGACAAACTAATACTCCCTTTATTAAAATGGAGCGAGTATAAGTATATTAATCCTTACGTACCATTTATGAGTTTACCTATTATCTTCTATTTCAATCAAAGGTAACTAAATGATTGAGACGGACAACTGAGAGAGTTTACAGATCGAGTAGAAAAAATGAATAGAAAATAGAGAGAATTTTGCATTGTCTAAATCAACCACATTTGGGTAAGTAAGATTATACAAGTAGTTGTACATGTTGAGAGTATCATCTTCCTTCCTAAACTGCTACAACACTCTTCCATCTTCCATTCTGCTCAGTTGAAGCAGCAGCCCCTCTGTCCTAGCAGCAGTCCCTCTGTCCTCTTCTGAAGAAGCTTCCATCCAGTCAGCATTGACTGACTGGTTGACCAATTCTGTTACAATAACAGAATTCTGTTACAGCAATAAAATAAGTTATTTGTAAATACCTACTATGTATATATATATACCTTTGATACATTGCTTGTAACCAAAGAATTCATATATTAAATTTTCTCAGTTTAAATTACTCAATGTGTCAATCAATTCACTTGAGTATTTCTTTGGTTTCATTTGATTAACTCTTTAATCAGAGTTTTAACAGTACAGGAGCATTGTACAACCATATCAAATACTCCGTATAATTGTGCTTAGGTGTATTTTTCGCGATTTTAAAATATTTGAATTACATTTTCGTTTTTTTTATATCCAAATTAAAATCTATTTGAACTTATAAAGGAGCTCAGATTATTTCCAATAAACTCGTACATCGTACTAAATTTTAGCTCAAATAAGGCATTATAAAGCTCAAAACTATACAATTAATTATAATACAGTTGTATATTATGGTACTTGAATCTTTTCTCATTGACATTTCTCACCAGATAGTTTTTTGTGTCCAACTACCCCAAAAACTCAAGATTCTACTAGTACAAGATTGGTTAATGAGACATAAATATTGAATACATCCCACAATTACATTTTATCCTTAATTTAGCACCTGAAATTTTGTCAAATGCTTTACTGTATCACTTACTCCGTATTTAGTTTGTCTCGTCACAACTCATAAAAACCGGATTTTTTAATAAAATACTCCCTCTTATTCTCAATAACATTCTTCATTTCTATTTTCGTCTATTCACAATACTTTTCTTATTTTCTTTTTTGGTAAGTGTTTGTGTGGTCTAAATTTAATTGTATGGTGGGGTGGTGTATTTGTGTGGTCCAAATTTAATTATATAGTGAGATAATATATTTTCTTAATTTTTGTGTTAAAGTGAAAGGGAAAGATTATTGAGAATATGAGAGAGTAATCCAATATAACTAAATGGTAAGACTTGGGAGAGAAAGTTAGATGAGACATAAATTAGGGAAGCATAGACTAGACAACTTTAGTGCAATAATAATTAATACCCAATTCAATCCACACTTTCGGGGGGAAACCACAACACAGCAAACAACCAAGCCTCATTACTTTGCCACTAAAATGTACTGGGTAGTGTGGGTACCGCATATCTCCATTTATTTCACAACTACTCCTAGTCTAATGATTAAAGGTTTAAGTCTCTTTAAGAGCAATATTTATGGCTTGAGACTATACCTTTTAAATTCGATCTTGTCAACCCTTGGTGAAATGCTGGTTAAAAAAATTTTTCAAATTGTATTTGAGCTTATTGTATGTTTTTTTTTTAATTTGGGGTGAAATGCATGTCAACCCTGATTAGTTTTTAACTGTGAAAAAGGGCATATGTATATTACCTCACATTTAATTTGTATTTGAGCTTATTGTATATTTTTTTAGCTTCTTAGAGTATTTAGGTTTTATTTTAATTTTTTTGCCAACAAAACTAAAATTTAACCGGGTTTATATGTAATATTTTTAAGTTATATATATACTCCATGTTATTCACTCATTTCTTCCCCTTTTCTTTTTGCACAATAATTAAGAAAATAAATTTGAACCACGCAAAACACACTACCCCACACATACATTAATTTGGACCACACAACTCCACAATCAAAAAAGAAAAGAGGGAAGAAAACTCGACTTACCCAAAAAGGAAAGAGGGAAGAAATGAAAGAATATGAGGGGGTATAATTTTGTAAACTTAATGTTTAATTAAGTGAACTAAATCATAAACTTTATAATAAATACTAGTTTCAAACCCGTGCAAAAAATGCACGGGTTTACTTATTAAATTTGTCATAAATAATATTTGAAACAAAAACTCCACAACTCCTAAATTTAAAATTTTAAATAATATCATTCAACGAATTGAAATTTACAAATAATTGAAAATTTAATAGAATCACAAATATTAAAAAAAATATACACTAAATTTATATACGGGATTCAAATAACATGATATTATCATATGCCCAATAGTACACCTAGACCCTTAAACACAATCTGGCTTATTTTATTCAGGTCAGAACACGAAATGACCCGTTAATAAATTTATATACGAGATTTAACGGGTCGACCCGCCGGGTCAAAGCAAAGTCAAGAAGTTTATTAGAAATTAATATTTATACATTATATTTGAGATAATAATTTTAAAATGCTTAGTTGTACTATAAATCACAAACACAATTAAAAAATTATTTTTTTATTAAAAATTTTATAACCTGTAATAATTACTCTTTGTGTATAACTATCAAGACGATTTATTGTTAATAGAATCTTAAAAGACTTTGACCATAAACTACTAGTATATTATTTGAAGATTAATTATTTACAGAGTGAAATTAAATTTTATAAAGTGTGATTATGTTTTTTTGTATTGAATCAATATATATATATATAAAACAGGCTTTTTTCGAGCAATTCTATTGGTTCACATCATCTTTTTCAGTTTTTGGAAAAGTATATTATAAGATGTTACAAGATTAAGAAAAGATATTATGCAATATTTTTAATATTACAGCTATTATTTACGTAAGAAAATGTTTGGTTATCAATCTAACAAGAAATTATAATGCAAAATATTTAAAAACTTACATATTTGGATTCGTGGCGAAAAATGCTTTCATTGGAGTATAAATTTTGTATTATTTGCTACCAATTTTTTATAATATAATACAATTAGAGTATACGCATGCGAAAATTAAATAAATGACTTTTAAAATAATTTTATTATTCTAATATTAATATAATAGTTTAGTAAAGGTTAAGAAATAATTATTTAGTATGTTATTTGTCCGATATTGAAAAATATTAGAGATGTGGTGAATATAGCACATATAAGTAATAGAATTGTCCCACATTGAAAAAAAATCATAAGCTATGATGATTATATGATTATAAATAGCAGTCATCTTTGGAACTTAGATAGATATCAACCCAAAATCTTTTGAGTCTCTTAAGTATTATCTTAGAGACCTCTTAAAAGTTTATATCATTATCTCCAAAATAGTAAAATTTACATCATCATAAAACAATTTAGAAAAATATCATAAATATTATCTAAAAGACCGGGTAAAAGTTTTTATATAAAAATTATAAACATCACTTAAATATAATATATGAAATGTATATTGAAATAATTAAAACATTTCGACACTTACATATTTGGATTTTTAGCGAAAAATGCTTTCATTGGAGTATAAATTTTATATTTTTTTGAGTCTCTTAAGTATTCTCTTAGATAGCTCTTATGAGTTTGTATTAAAATTTAATTTAAGAAACTATCGATGATGTACTACTTATATTGGTATAGTATGTTATTTGACCCATAATGGAAAATAATGTAAGCGTGGTGAATATACTATATATAAAAAGAAAAATAGTCCGACATCGAAGAATTAGCATAAGTTAGGGTGACCCTATAATTATAAATAGAAGTCATTTTTGAAACTTATGAGCATGTAAAAGGCTTGATTAATTTCGAGCAAACAGCTACTACTCATGCAGCTATAAATGGTTTCATTTGACATCTTCCGACGATAAGATTATCCATTCCCACATATATTGTAGCCACTACTGACTACTCCATACTCCATAAACAATTTTTCTTGGTGGGCATTTTAATCTGACATTTCAGTGTATATTGATGGATCACACTACACCAATAAAACAATTCTCTTTTAATCCTCAAATTGCTACACCATTAAGATCATTATTCATAAGTTCATAACAATTGAACAAAGTACAACCCAGTTGAATTATGCTAATAATACAACCAAAATCATGCATAAAAAATGTACAAATATTAATATGATTGACCAGTTTGAATGAAACATCAATATGATTTCTAACAAAATGTACCAATATTAATATGATTGACCAGTTTGAATGAAACGTCAATATGATTAACAAAATGTACCAAAATTATGAAACCAGGTAAGATCATTCTAAACAAATAACTCATATAAGTTTATCATGCGACAATAAGTCGGTGCAGCAAAGTAATATTACGATTTCATCAAACCAATAATAACATGGGTTTTGCTGCTACCATTAGAGTATATATTCTAATATTATTTGCACATACTTGGTGTAATTCTTAGTATGTTATTTGTCTCACACTGAAAAAATAATTTAGGTATGGTGAATATAATACCTATAAATAGTAGAATGGTCTCATATCGAAAAATTACACAAAGTAAGGTGATTTTATGATTAAAAATATGAGTCTTTTGCGTATTGTCTATCAGAGTCCTTAAGAATATAATCGTACGTATATCAAAATCTTCATCAAAAATTAATTTAGGAAAATATTATAAATAATATCAATAAAACATTAATTATTTTATAAAAAATATGGTGTGTCACTTAGTAAGTTAGTATGATATTAATTAAATAATACAATTGTCCCACATCATGTATTATTATCTCCACATTAGTTAAACTTACATCATTAAAATTAATAAAGTGAAAAATCTTTTAATTATTTAAATATACATTCCCTATATTATATTCAAGTGGTGTTTATAATTTTTCTATAAAACTTTTTACATTTCATTTCACATAAAAAATATTATAAAAATGAGTCATCCTTTGAACTTAGATATCAACTAAAAATCTTTTGAATATCTTAAGTATTGTCTTACAGGGCTTTTAAAAGTTTGTATTATTATCTTCATCTTAATGGTGTATTACTTAATATGTTATTTGTCCCACATTGAAAAATAATGTAGGTGTGGTGAATAAATTACATATAAATAAAAGAATTGTCCCACATTGGAAAAATATCATAAACTGGGCTGATCATGTGATTATAAATAGAAATCGTCCTTGAAACTTAGATATCAACCTAAGATCATTTAAGTCTCTCAAATATTGTTTTAGAGAGCTCTTAAAATTTTGTATTAATTATGAAAAAAATATAAATAGATCCGTGGTAAAAAAAAAAAGGATATCATACTTGGTGTAATTCTTAGCATGTTATTTATCTCACATTGAAAAATAATATAGGTGTAATGAATATACTATCTATAAATAGTAGAATTGTCCCATATCAGACAATTACCATAACGTAGTGATCTCATGATTACAAATATGAGTCATATTAGGAACTTATGTATCAAACCAAAATCTTTTGAGTCTCTTAAGTATTGTCTTAGAGAGCTTAATTCTTAGGTTATTTGGATCATTTTTTTGTTGTGAATGTATCAATAAAAACATATGTAAGCCTATTAAATGATGTGAATGAGAGGGTTATGTTAATATTTTTCGGGACATAATATAGATCAAACATAACATAAGTCTTGACAAAGTTGGTAAAATATGTTTAAAATAGAATTTGAATCAATATATCAATATTATTTTCTTAAAAATTATATTTGTTATAGTCTTAATTCTTAAAATTTTTATCTTTATAAGTTAATTGTTTTAGAAAATTTATGAAAATGACATTAATGTAGACCCGTGCATCGCACGGGCATGAAATCTAGTATTGAATAATATCGTAAAAATATAAAATGTGTATTGGGTATTTTATTTATAGAAATTATAAGATCTAAGGTGGAATCGATATCAATAGTCATTGTATGTAGTTACTGCACAATTAATTCATTTCTTTCAAATTGGGCCCTACCATTATTGCAAAGTGGAAAAGTCTTCTTTTTTATTTCCTATATTCAAGGAACCAATGAAAATGCTTTAAATGTTATTGCTTTTATAATAAGTAGATTATAATCTTGAAAAAAAATCAAATAACTTTATCATAAAGCTCATAAACTACACAATTGATGGTAGTACATCAAATGTATAGTCTACTTATTGTTGGTAAAATTAAGTAACTAAATAATTTAACGCAACTATGAATTATATTTATTATTTAAATATATAAGCCTAGTAAATTTGTACTGTATCAACGATTGAAATAGTAAATGTGATAGAAATAGGAGTAAATTTGTCTTGGTGCTACTAATAGGAGTGTTCTTATACTAAGAACTTGGAAGTTCATCATTCTTATTTAACCTCAAGAACAACCACTACAAGAAATCTTGTTTCAGGCGACCGTTATAAGGCGACAGTGTTCAGTAGTCGCCAAATTGGCGACTGATTAAGTAATTTGGCGACTGAATGTAGTCGCTAATTTAGCGACTGAAGGAATTCCTAAAATTTTCACTAAAAATCTCGGGCGACTACCATCCGTCGCCAATTTGGCGACTGAAACTCAAATTGGCGACTGATTTTAGTCGCCAAATTAGCGACTGCCAAATCCGTCGCCATTTTCAGTCACCAAATCTCTTTAATTGATCCAAAATCCGCGACTTTCCCTTCTTCCTTATCTAAACCAAATCTGAAAAAAAAAAAAAAAAAAAAACAAACCTACGGCGATTCAACCCCTACTCCGACACCAAGCTCCGACACCACACTCCGACACCAAGCTCCGACACCACACTCCGACCACATATCCGTCAACCACCTCATATTCTTTTAATTTGTGAAGGTATATTTATAGTTTTAATTTCAATTTCTTAAATTAATGTTAAGTTTATATGTTTAATTTATGATTTTCATTAGTTTTTTGATGATTTGATAGATTTATTGTAAAGATTTGTGATGTTTATTAGGTTTTTTCCTGTTCCTTCCTTCGGTTGGTTGGCCGTTTGCCTTCGTGTTCCTCCTTGTGGTTCCTCTTGGCGTTTTGGTTCCTGGTCGTGTGTGTTTTTGCTCGTTCTTCGTCTTTTTAGTATTAATTTTGTTGGTATTGTTAATTTTGATTTGGGTTAGTGTTGTTAGTAATGGGGATTTGATAACTTTCATGATTTGTGTTAGTGTTGGTAGTATAGGGGTTTTGGTTAGTGTTTTTTTATTAGTTTTAGTATGTTAATAATATTAGTGTTATTAGTATTATTTTGTTAGTATGGATGATTTTGATTTGTGTTAGTATACTAGTCTTAAGGTTTTGATAAATATGATTGTTTGTGTTAGTGTTGTTAATATTTGGGGTTTTGATTAGTGTTAGTATTTTTTGTACTTATTGTCTTGCTTAATGTTTAGATTAAAATGAAGAGATTGGAGCGTACATGGATGTACGAAGATAGAATTGATAAGAAAAGACGTCCTACCGCTAGATTTATAGAGGGGGTTGCCGAGTTTATTGAATTTGCTAGACAACAAGACGAGTATGATTTAGTAGCACTGAAACTTAGGTGTCCTTGTATTAAATGCAAAAACATGAAATATCTACATGACATTGAGGTTCAAGAACATCTTTATACAAACGGGTTTTGTCCAAACTACTACAGTTGGATTTCTCATGGAGAATCATTTTTTTCACTTCCCGAACAATCCCAAATCCCACAAAATGAGAACCCATATAGAGATATGGTAGTTTGGAGTTTGTGAATCTAATTGTGAGATTTTGGAATCATATGAAACGGAGTTTGTGAATGATTTCATTAAAGCACATCCTAATGGGAATAGAGATGATGTTTGGAGTAACCATGAGGATCAATTTGCAGCATGGTTTCGGAACCATGTAATTGAGTTAAATATCCAAGATGATTTGATAAGGACTTTGGCCTTTGGTCCTTCACGAGAGGTGAAAACGTGGAATCGTTACTCGGTCAACGGATTTAATTTCCATACATTCAACTACGGTAAGAATAAGGCTAGGTGCAATTATGCTGTTACTATTTCTTCTCTTGATGACAACGAATACTATGGTATAGTTGAGGATATTGTTGGAGTAAGTGTCCTCCACAATAGTGCATTTATATATTAAATCTCATTTGGAATATACGTGGCATGATTAGTATATTTTGATACTCCACGTCAGTTGATTAACGTAAATCGGTAACGCTTGGCTGACTAGAGTTTGACGTTATTGTCGTATGACGACGGTAATCAACTGATCCCTTTAGGTCACACCTATAGGATGAGACCCAAATAGAATACTAATTATTTGTATATGATACAGTTTAATTAGTCCCTTGCGTATATTTGATATACGTTTAGTTATGTGAGTTAGTTAGTGGAAATTGAGTTAGGAACTCATTCCACTTAAGTTTATTAGTCAATTATACGATAATTGACTGAATAAATTTTACGTCTTATTTTAATACGGTTAAATATGATTTAGTTTAATGATTAATCGTTAATTCATTAAATTAGTTGAGGTTATGCATATATTTTGAGGTAGAGGTAATTAGTTAATTATATTTACAAGGAGTTGTAAAATAAATTAACTGGGCATTGTGGACCTATTATATATTGGTATAATGGTAAAATATCACTTTAAAGTTGAGTTTATATTATTTATTAATTTGAGTCATATAATTTTTATATGATCAAATTAATACTTAATTATATAAGATAATCAAGCATATGATAATAAGTATTTGTGAGACAAATATCAAAAATCAAAATGGGCCATATAATGCATATGGTGGACGTTTGATAATAGCTTGTAGTAACAATTTGCTTTGTTTAAGTATACACTCAACATTTAGCCATGATTACCTATTATGCTACATGTCATGATAGCCTATTATGACATCTTATGATTATATACTAACCAACACTCAACATTCATGCATGTGAATAAAATAAGAGCCCATAATCACCTATTTGGTGTTGAGAGTGCCGTGAGAAAATTAGAAAAAGGACACAAGAGTTGTTCTCTTTTTCTAATTTTAATTCATGCTTGCTCAATTTTTTTCTCATGCACTCATCTCTCTAAAACTCACATAAATATTATATACTTCATATATTACTAATGTAGTAATATTTCTAGTATCATTTAAGGGATAATACTATATTTATCTAGTTAATAAATATAGTGTTTTATTGGGTTAAATCTTGGGTGCAACAAGAAGGAGACCTTCTACTTTGGAGGTTGTTTTATGGAGGATCATCCACTAATTACATGCTCAAGAACAATAAGAAGGAGTTCTTATTGTGCCCATATTGAACCGAAAATACCCCATGTAAGGATGTTTTCGTCTTATCTTTTCTTTTATGCTTTTACATTTGCATGCATGATAACTAGATCCTAAATCATTAAGTTAATGTAATTTAATGAACTAATTAGAGGAGTATAATTAGAGGTTTAGGACTAACAGATATCTTTGAGTTGAGTTATAATGGGCGTGAGCGTTCTTATAATACTGTCTTATTTAAGTGTGAATGGAAGGATAACTCTGTGGCCGGTATGAAAGTTCATGAACGTTATAAAATCGTCGAAGTGAATCATACCCGGACATACTCAAAGTATGATCCATTTATACTCGCACATCAAGCCAATCAAGTATATTTCGCTTCTTATCCAAGCACGAAGAATGATCGAAATCAAAAGCAGTGGTGTGCAATCTTTAAGACAAAAGCACGCTCACAAGTAGATACAACTTTTTTTCAAGAAGAAATAGTATCTAGCGGGTTTATGTTGTCTCCACCTGATGAGGACATTTATGAGGATGGAAATGAAGAGGGTCAAGATTTAGAAAACGAGGATGGTGATGGTCAAGTTGACGGTGATGGTGGTAGTGATAGTGATAATGATAATGAATCAAATGGTGATGATGATGATGACGAATTTGATGATGATAATGATTGATTGGGTAAAGATATATTTATATATATTTTAATTATGTTTTTTATGTTATTTGATGTTTTTTTTATGTTATTAACAGTTTATGTTTATGTTTTATTTTTATGTTATTAATCGTTTCTAACAATTTGAATATTTGTGTAATTGTAGATGGCAGGAGGTCGAGGTAGACAACGTGGCGGCGGTTCAAACAGACTCCTTAGTACTTCTTCAGTCGACGAGGAGGAGATGGAGACTGTTGATGAGCAGAGTCCGGTAGTGGTCGAGGAATCGACCAATGACGATGAGTCCTCGGATCAGACATCGGAGATCCAGTTTACCCCGGAAGGGAAGATGATACTTGATCCCGCGGGTTTTTGGTAAGACAACGACCAATGTCTTTAATTTATTATTTTATAATTATATTACATTATTTAACATAAATTCATAATATTCCATAATTTATTTTTCAGGTTTTCGTCTCAAAAGGTTGTACGCGGTTGTACTCAGAGTACAAAGATGAAGATGACGGGGGTTGCTCCTACTTGTTGGACAAAGGCTACCTCTGCACAAAAAGAGGAATGGTTCAATAATTTTAGGGTATATTATTTTTGTTTAAATTTTCTTATATTATTATAGTTTTCAATTATCCTTTTATTTTACTAATACTTACCTTTTAAATTGTAGAAAACATTTGACTGGCCGACCGGAATAGAGTATATTGTACGTCAAAGGTACAATGAGACGTGCACTAGACGGTTAAGGGACAACATGTATAAGGTTGTCAAGAGGAAGAAGGAGCCGGAGCATATGAGAGGTATTTAATTGTTTTTGTTATTTGTATATGGTTATAATTTAACACATTTTATCATATTTTATAATACTTATTTAACTTGTAGGTGGTGCATATGAGGATATGTTTAAATATCGTGAAACTCCGGAGTTTCAGGCTAGGTCGGCCCAAGCATCCAAAAATAAAAAAGGAGGAAAGAAAGATGGAGCGGCTGAGCCGTCACATCACGCAGGATCTCGATCTTTCCTGGACCTAGTTTTGGGTGTAAGTTATAATTTTCACTTTTTCCTCCATTTGAAAATTATAACTTAAATTCTTTTTATTATTAAAATTTTCTTATACAAGTCTTTAATTTCTTCTTTTAGAAGGGTAAGAAGAAAAAAGCTAACACGCCCACAGCTCCGGAGCTCTTCCTTGACACTCATTCCCGACTCGAAGACAATAGAAGATATTGGATCAAACCAAAAGATAAGGAATTATATGTAAGTTTCAAGCATTTTTGTATTTTTACAATAAGTTCAATTTTTTGAATGTTTAACTAATTTTGTAGCTATTTTTAATAACAATGTTTATATTTTGTAGGAAGCATTTTCCGCCGAGAAACTTAGGCAACCCGACAAGTCCGATAACGAGATTTGGTTCGACTTGGTAAAGGGTTTCAAGAAGGGGAATGTCTACGGGATTGGATCGGCAAAGAACGTATTTTACGAAACTCCAAGGGGAAGAATGTCGTACACCTCAAAACAAACCTACGAGCCGACAGTTGTGGGAAGACTCCAAGCCGCACTTAACGAGGAAAAAAGAAAAAACGCGGAAAGGGATGAAGAATTAAGGATAATGAAAGAAAAGTTCAAGGCTTGGGAAAGTAGGTTCGACAATTGCAACCAAGGTCCGCCTCCCTTTCGGCAAGACTATGATGAAGGCAATGGAGGTGGTGGTATGCAAGCCGAACCCCATATCACCCTTGGCTTCTGATATTAGTTTAGAAACTTGTGACTTGTGCTTGTTTAAACTCGGTTTGTTAACATCGTAGAAGATTTGTAAATTTGAAACAATTTTCTTTATCTATATGAGGATGTTGGTTTCACATCGTGTCGTTGTAAATGTGTGAAATTATGGTTGTTTTCTTGTATACTTGCAGGTATGGTATGGTAACGAAATGGCACGATGAAAAAAGAAATTTTCTTGCAATATCACAGGTTTTTTGGCGACTGAAATGTTCATTTGACGACTACTTTCAGTCGCCAAAACCCCTGTATTTTTGCAAATTATAAGGCCTTTTGGCGACTGAATGGCGACCGAAATCAGTCGCCAAATTGGCGACTGAATACCATAGTAGTCGCCAAAATGGCGACTGATGGCGACCGATTTCAGTCGCCAAATTGGCGACTACATCATCTTTCAGTCGCCAATTTGAGCGATCGATTTCAGTCGCCATTTCACCAAATAGGCGATGCTTTTTTCCGTCGCCAAATTTGGCGACTGAAAGTAGTCGCCCGAATTTTTTTTGGCGACTAATGACTGCGACTGGGTCTATTTCAGTCGCCAAATTCATTTTAGCGACTGAAATTAGTCGCCAATATCAGTCGCCTGAATGTTGTTTTCTTGTAGTGAATATTTGGAAGATGTCCAAATATTGTGCTCATATTGTTCATATTCAATGTAAGGAAAAATGTTTCTTCTTATCTTTGTCTTATTTTGTTATGCATGCATAAGATATATATAGTTTAAGAGTATATTAATTATAAGATGATATTAGAAATGTCTAATATCGAGTTTAAGAAACTTACAATTACATTTTCTTTAATCAAATCATTATTCCTTAATTAAAATAATACTCCCTCATATTCATAATAACATTCCCTCTTTCCTTTTTCATCTATTCACAATACCTTCCCTATTTCCTTATTTAATAAACTTTTATACTTATTTTAATCACATCATCCCACAATAATACCCCACAATACTCATACTTTATTTTATTTTAATCACATCACCCTACAATAATACCCCACAATACATTTTCTCTCTCCAATTTCCTCATCCAACCACAATACTTTACCTTTTTTAATTAACTTTCCTTAATTTTTGTTCCATATTTCAATTGGGAACATTATCCTGAATATGAGGGAGTATCATTCTATATAATTAAAACAGGAAGTTTTTGAGTGATTACATAGAGTCCAGCAATTGCGAAAGACTTTCGAGCTCACACATTAAAAGTTGAAATTTCAGACGATATTAGAGAGTCCATATATCATGAAATACTACACAAAAAATATACAATACAGCTTACTTAAAACACTAAAACACTAGGTAAAATTTAAAATAAAATAAGATTTTACTCTGTATTTATTTTAGTTTTATAGAGTACGAATATTATTAGGAGTATGAGTATAAGTATTATTACGAGATACTCTATCTTAAACCAACAAGTCTTTGCTGCACCAAATTAATTATCCAATATAACATCAGAAAAAAGTAAAATCATGGTGATTAACAAACAAAATTAGAGATTAATAAGTGATACTACATTAGAGAAACATGTTTATCAGATAGCAATAAAGAGCAACTATTTTTTCCCGCAAATCTTGCTTAAGACGGACATTATCCGTCTTAAGACGGGTAAAATACTAACACATGATAGTAATAAAAAAAATCGGTATTTTCTAGGCAACATGTAAAATGATTTGGTTAATTTCATTCGTTTTAAGCTTATTTTAAATGAAAATTTGTGCTATTTTATATAAGCTATTTTAGGTAATTCAGACATATGTTACGATTATATACGAGTGACAGATGAACGTTAGTTTCATGTTTTAAGAATGAGTATGTATGCATACATGCATCGGCAAATAGCATGTCAAGTGGATTGTACCTCTGAGGTACTACCACATAGAATATAGTTTTTGAGCTTTACAATAAAGTTTTTGAGTATAGTATAATTTTACTATAAAGTTTTTTGAGTTTATTAATTTAAAAATTAAGCTCAAAAAAATTACAATAACACTCAAAAACCATCATATATAAGATCTAAAATTTAATTTATTAACTTTAAAAAGCTCAAAAAAAATGCACAAAAACTCAAAATCATATTACTCTGATGTAGTACCTCCGATGTATAATCCTTTTTCTCATGTATCACTCAATTCGTCTTTTAAAGTAGTGTTTCTTCTCAATTCTCATTAAGATTTGTCTCTTTGTGATTAACAACCATCGTCCGAATATTATTCACCCACGAAGCGTACTCAGATATAGGCCTTCCTTTAAGCCCTTTCGATACGAGTCCCTTATTTCCTCCTTAGGAGCGAATCTCTTCTTGAAAGCCTTCAACAAACTAAAAATGTAAAATCCGAAAATCCAGTAAAGTGAATGACTTCATTATATTTCTTTTTTGACCTATTCATGGATAGGCAAGCCTACAATATTGGAAGTAGGAGTCGTCGAAAAGAATACTGGCAACGGAGGGCTAGCTATCTGCTTTCCTTTATGAAATTAAATAAATAGAATCTAGGTGAGAGAAAGAAAAAAAGGAATATAAATATAAAAGATTTGTGGAAGTCGGTCTTATATGGAAAAGTTTGTAAAACGAAGTACTCTTTTACATAATTTTGTTTAAGAGAACCTTATTTAGAGAAAAATAACCGGTAAGTAGTCACAGAGTAATTATATAATTTATTTCGAGTTATTATAGAGCCCAATAATCGCAAACCATTTTCGATAACTTTAGTGCCATATATAAATCTACATTATATTAAAATATGAACATTTCCTGCAAATCTATGAAGGCACATCATTAAAAGCTCTCTTTCTTTTTCTTTTCACATTGAAAATCACCAAAATAGTTTAGCCAGAACTATATCAATAACTTTTTCATTAAGAACTTTTTTAGAAACTAAGTAAACGTTTTATAGTACTCCCTCCATATCTTATTAATCTTCCCATTTTATTAAAATACTCCTCATATATATTCAACAAATGAGAAGATTAATAAAAAATGGAGGGAGTACTTCTTAAAAACTGAAAAAAACAATGATATTGATGGTGCAAAATCATGATGGTGTAACAATTTAAACACAATAAATTATTAATAATGCATATATATTTAAACTATATAAAAATAGAGATTCTAGATTTCTAGCCAATGTAAACTAACGTAAAATATTGATTGAGGCAGTACTATAGACAAACTCTAATATTCTTGAATCAATCTATAAAGTCTTGATGTATTTCATAATGTTAGATATACTATTAATTTTTTAGCTATTGTATTACTAATTAAATTCTTACGTTAACAGAGATACGTTTGTAAAAATATTGCAAGCTCGATCTTTGATTGTTATATACTGATAATATATTTAGTATTACGCCAAATTTACATTATAATCATTTTCAAGGATAATACACAATGATAAATGAAGAATTAGAAAAAAATACAAATTACAAACAGTTCCGTGCGGAGCACGGGCATTCCAATTGTAAATGATTTTCCAGCTCCACATTTAAAGTTGAAGTTTCAAAATTAAAACACTTATAAGTATAATTACTTAGCTTTTTAAATGGGCAAGTAGTATAAAATAATACTCCATAATCCGTAATAGAGATAATAATAGAGATAATAGTGATGGTAATAAATATAGCCAAAACATTTACGGTCAATAAACATGTGATAGTATTTGGTAGTTGGGTTAATAGTCTGACACCTCTCTACGCATGACTTGTTGATTTAGAGGTTCTAACAAACTGTAAATCTAATACGGACTCCCATGATTAAGTATGTATTTGACTTTTTTTTGTTAATATGTATTATTGGCTCTAATTATTGTTAGTTTGTGTTTACTTTAGGGGGTTGTGGTTTTGTAAAAGAATTCTCATATCAATAGTCTTTGGTATACTTCGTATCTAATCTTTTGTTGTGATTCGAGTGTAGAGTATGTAGTAGATTAGGTCTTCTTGAGCACCTGTTACCGGATAAGTTTTAGAGTAAGTCTTGGCGAAGACGATCATATTTTGTCTTAAACTTAAAATGGGTAAATGTGACAATGTGACCCATTCGAATCAAAACGTAACCGATATTTTTTTTAAGCTCAAGACTTGCTTATGTCACCAGCCACAAACAAAGACTAAAGCAACTAACCAAGTATTGGATTTAAAGCTATTATACTCCTTTGTACGGGTAAATGGACAACGGTATGAACCGACGAACTTACCAGTCTTGATAGTTACAAAGGACGATGCTACCACATCGAGCCTTATGTTCATTTGTGCCTCTCATCGTAGAGGAGTTTGAGGCACTACACAACAAAAAAAAAAGAGGGTGATCACTACTTTTGTTCACAAAATTACAAGTAGTCACGGAAAACATAAACATAATTAAGTATATCAGAAGTAATTAGAGATAATTACAAAAAGGTCCGTGCGTAGCACGGGTATTCCACCTAGTATTTTAATTAAACTATAATCTTTTAATTCAAATAATATAAAATCTGTATAAACCCATAACTTACACATTGCCAACTTTTTCATTAATATTCTTGTAAATGATTTAACAAATACTCGCCCGTGTAAAATAAAATTATAAACTACTATCATGAGTTTCGTGAAAAAAAAACATTTATTAAAAAATGTGATAAAATATACTCCGTATAAACATAAATCATACATATATCTGAAATATATGGAGATTAATGAGATTTATTTTAACCTAACTTATTGTAAAAAAAAAATAAAAACTTTATATATATACCGCACATGCATTGCGCATAATCTACACTTTTACACCGTTATTACTCCTAAAAAACTTTAAATTAAATCAAAATTCTTATTTCATAAGAACTCTGTATACATACCAAATCATCTTACTTGTTGCCTATAATATATACCAAAAATTTTGCCTTTATTATTATCACTTGAGAATACTTGACTCATCGTAATCTTTAGACAGATACTTACTCCCTTCAACTCCACTCTAGCACTTTCATTTTTGCACACTATTCATGAGTCGGTATCTAATTGCAATTTTCTCTCAATATATAAGTGATAATATATTCATGTGTGATCTTGTTTGATTCGTCTTTACGAGTACATTATTAATATCCAACTTTTATAATTTTTGCAAACACGTAGCTAACGATATTTACCGCGTAAAATACGTCTCGGCAAACGTGAAAAAATAATTTGGTAGAGTGGAGTTGAATGGAGTAAGTAATACTTAGTCTTATGCAAAACTTACCATAAATTAAATGAAAGAGGTAGTAGAATGTAGAACCCAACCGTTTTAAAGGGAGAGAAAGTCGTTAGAGAAGCGCGTGGTCACTAATACGGAAAGAGTATCTCATTAAAGTCCAATACCGCGTTTTTTTCCCTCCACTCATACTCCACAACTCCCTACAACTTCCACAACTACTCTCCCTTCCTACCACTCCTATATATATACACTTCCTCCTCCCATACGCCGCAACTATTCTCTCAACAATTATCACTACTTTCTCTCTCTAACTTCTCTCTCTACAACAGAATCAACAATGGCGGAGATAGTAACTGACGAAGTCGCTAGAATCTTCGCCAAATTCGACGAAAACGGCGACGGATTAATCTCCGCAACGGAGCTCCGCGGACTCTTACATTCCTTAGGATCGAAGACCACATCGGAAGAGGTGGCGGCGATGATGGCGGAGATGGACAAAGACGGAGACGGTTACGTCGATCTAACTGAATTCGCCGCGTTTCACGCCGCATCTGGTGGAAACGTAGGTTCAACTACCGAACTTCGAGAAGCTTTTAGTATGTTTGATAAAGACGGTAATGGAAGGATCTCGGCACGTGAGTTGCACGCTGTGTTGAAGAGTTTAGGTGAAAAGTGTTCGTTGAAAGATTGTTCTAGAATGATTCAATCTGTTGATGCTGATGGTGATGGACATGTTGATTTCGAAGAGTTTAAGAAGATGATGGCTAATGGATTAATGACCTAATTTTTCAAGAATTATTCATGAATTTTCTCAGTATTTTGAGTGTATATGAAACGGTAATGCTAATTTGTCCGAGATTTTCGTTCGTTTACTTTATTAATTACTTAATTAGTCGTTTCCGAGGATTAATTACGTTTTTTAATTGTTGTTTTAGTTGTTTAGTTTGAATGAAATCAATTGTGAGAACTGAGACGCTTTAGGATCTGAATTTAATATAACTCTTAATTGAATGGTTATCGAATTCCTCGTCTTATTTTCACGATTATTTACGTGATTTAGTAATTATTTACGTTTCATAATTGTTGTTTATTTGATTCGTTTGAATTAAGAAAAATTATAAGCACTTAGGAATTGAATTTAATCTCTCTCAATCGAAAGATGATTTTGAATTGTACGTCAATATTTTCGTGTCGGAGATTTTCGTTGATATACTTTATTAATTAGTCGTTTTGGTTGATTAATTACATTTTACATCATAATATATTTAGTTGTTTGGTTTGAATTTAATCGATTGTGAGACAGTTAGGAATTGAATTAATATCACTCTTAATTGGACCTCGAGGATTGATTTCCAAATTCTTCGTCGTATTTTGGCACGCATATGAAACAATTATGCGATTGTGGTAGCCTCGTTGATTTTGGTTGATTTACTTGATAGCTTAATCACTTTCGCAGCGATTAGTCACGTTTTATCATTGTTGTTTAATTAGCGGTTTAGTTAGAGTTTAATGAGACACCTGTGAATTAAAATTAGGGATTTTCTCATTTGTACCCTTGTTATTGACTTTTCTCACTTGTACCCCTACGTTTCTTAAAAGCCCACCTATACCCCTAAATTTTATTAGTAAATCTCAACTATGACCAAACATTATATGCCGTTAATTTGGACTGTTAAGCTATGATTTAGCAACTAGTTAATTAATCGTTGATCAAAATCCCCCATACTAAGTACCCTAGAGCTCTCGCCTGATTCACCTCCCAAGACTGCCACGACCCATTGACCCCACCACCCAACAACTCAACTACTACAACCGCATGACGACCACTCTACAATCCCACCACCTTGTGCACCACTCGACAATCCCATGGCCAGCCATTACCCCCAAGCTCGACTGTTCCAAGCCCGACATATTAACCTCTCTTGGTCTATCTAGTTAGTGAAGATGTAACTGGTAAGTAATTGTGCTATGTGGTGCATTTGAAGAGGGGTGTTGAAGGTCAAGGCGCAAAAGTGATGAGATGAGGTATGAAAAAAGTGGTCGATGACAGATTGACAGGTATGAAAGTGCCGGTGCTTAGTAGTAGCATCATAACATGAGGTGGTGCGTGGTTATTCTATTTGGCTGGTAGAGGGAGCATCTTTGATTAAGAAGACATTTATGGTTCATCATTACTTAACAGTGTAAAACTAACGGAATTGAATTTTTGGTTACAAATTAGAATTATGAACATAGTTTAGGGGTATGGGTGGGCTTTTCGAAAACGAAGGGGTACAAGTGAGAAAAGTCGTTAACAAAAGGGTACAGTTGAGAAAATCCCTTAAAATTAACTCTCGGACTCACGGGGGATAAAGGAATTTGTATTTTGCCGTTTATTTGTTCTCCGTATATAATTTCGATGATTATTTCGCATCCTAGATTTGTTTGTTCGGGTCGTTTCATTGAAGACGGACACTATTCGTCTTCAACTTGTGAAGGATAGGCTCATCTTGAATGAGAATTTATATTGTTTAATTGTGGTTTTGAATGTTTTTGTTATTTTTAGTTTTTTAATACCGTCTTTTTGTTTGTTAATGCCGCCTACAATATTATTTCCCCCAAATGTTGTATGAAATATTCGTATGTTGCCAAGTGTTAAGCATAATTCTAAAGTGGAAGGTTGTGGCTTCATAATTTTGGCATAATTGACTTATTTCTTAACAAAAAGTCTCTCAGCTCCATGGTCGTGACTTGTAAGCAATTGAGTTATTTAATTATAGAATCTTCCGATTTTGTATACAAAGCATTAACTTTGTTGCATAAACAAATATTATTCTGAAATCAGAATGCTAATCACTCAATTTCACAAGGGTTAAAACGAAAGTCATCGTTTGGCCTTGTGGTGGCCAAATTATTAGTGCAAGTCGTCTTTGCTAATTTTACGTTTTTACATATACGGAAGGGTGTTTATAAAGTAGCGCATGAGCTTGCCCATTTCAGAATGTAACAACAAAAAGAGCGGTGTGGCATAATGCACCTTTAACAAAACTTGAAAGCGCGTTGGCGTTGGCGTTGGCGTTTTTTTGTTGCTAAAAAGGGAAAAGATGTATTGTCTATAGATTCATACAAACAATCGAATACAAGATTTTGCATGTCAATCGTTTTATGATGCACTGTGTCGTCATTGTCGTAAGATTCATGGCATACCAAGAAGGAATTTCACATAACAAATGAAATGAAATGAAATAGATGGAATCTGGGAAGATATAGTTGAAAGAGTAAATTGATCGAGTATGAATATTACACGTTACAAGAACATCTGTTTGTCATTCAATGGCGTTAAACATGGGGTTTACATGTGCAAACAAGTAACGTATCATACATTCTATATTTCTTCAATTATTGAGTCAATAGGGAATTGCTGGCAATATAATCTAACTCATCTTCATATTTTTCTTATTATTATACTAATATGCTCGTCCGATTTCAATTCGGCCAATAAATCGGAGGTTGGACCGTTGGAGGACCGGGGCATCACGACGTTCCGACACATTAGATTGTTTCGCTGCCTTTCTAATCTATTTGAATTACAAGGAAGATAATACACTTACATAATGTGTGTGACATTTTCCATACACACCCAATTGTATAATGACATGTGGAATTTACAATTTTCATTTAATTTATTTAACTAAGGTTAATCTAGTAATTACATTATTAGTGATTATAAATTTCCTTAATCCAACTAGTTATTTTAAGAAGTTAGCTTAAATCTAGGATTTCAAAAAATTCTAATTTATATTTTTAATCAATTAGGGTTTTTAAAAAAGGAAACAAATCATGTCAATATACTTGTTAAATATTCCGTATTTAAGATTGTTCTAATATTAAGGTAATATGTTTATGATTCTAGAAACTAAAATAGAAAGTTTTATTATTTTGTTATTGCTTGTCATATTCGAAATTAATACATTATATTTCATAATTAAAATTAATTAAATAAGATACATTTTTTTAATCTTATACTGAGTAATTAATTTTGAATTTTTATCTTATATCTTATACTGAATTAATTAATTTTTTTTATCCTAAAAGATCAATGTTACATGAAAACATTATAAAAAGATTTAATAGAAAACAAAAAAAATGACAAAAAAATATACAAACAATTAATTAAAAGTAAAACAATCATACGATAAAAATGTTAATACGGAAATAATCAAATTATATATAATATTTTAGTTAAAATTGAAAAATAAACTATATGGTAGAAATCGAGGTATATATATATACATATAAATGAAACTGAAAATAAAAAAAATAACGAAATTAAATAAGTTAAACTGGAAATAAAAAAAATCAAAGTATATAAATGAAATTAAAAAAAAAAAAATCAAGTTATATAAATAACTAAATAAAGTAAAATAATCATAACTTCCTTACTTGAATTAAGGAAAGTAATAATCATCCTTAGTCAAATGACTAATTTATCCTTAATTAAAGTAATTAATTGAAAAATAATAAATCTACATGTCATAATATGGTTGGTTGTGTATGAAAAATTCATACACATTGTGTATGTGTAGCCTTTTTGAAATTACAACGTTTTAGGAATTGATCAAATGTATTATCGGTTAAATTCATTATTACATCTTAAACAAAAGAAGTTTTGTACAATTCACATATACTCGGCATTACGTAATATATAGTCCATTTATCTCACTTTTATTGTCCTCCTTTCTTTTTTAAGAAGGATTTATAAAATATAGTACAATTACAACATTGCCCCTTTAATTAAGAATAAGAGAGACAATATCATTTGATTGAGTGAGACAACAGTTTATGGATTGTACATCAGAGGTAGTACATCTGATAATATACTTTCTGAGTTTCATTAATAACTTTTTGAGTTTTATTTTACAGAATTTGAGTTTTATTATAAAGTTTTTGAGCTCGTTCATTTAAACATTAAATTAAAAAAATATCAACATTGCTCAAAAACTATACCTAAAAATATAATTAATTTTGAGTTTTGTCATAAAAAAATTATTATATTACTTATAAATTTTAAATACTCAGAAAAAATACAAATAAACTCAAAAACTAGTAAGGGTGTGAGGTATTACATCCGATGTATAATCCTTTTTCCCGTGAGACAATGAGTGGTGGTTAAAAAGTTAGGAATAAGAACGATAGTCCGCTAATTTTTCATATTAAATTTAAAAAGGGAATAATGAAAATGGGATGGGGGGAGCGTGAATTTAATTTTTACTTGAATTTCCAATTACTGATTATGAATCTACTTTATACTAAGGCAAAAACATTTAAATGAATCTGATTGGCTGCTAATTTAAGCAAACAAAAACAAAACAATATGACCCACCCATTTACCAAATGAATTAATTACTCTCTCTCTCTCCACTTATTCATAATTATTTACACTGCTCTTATTTCTCAATTCTATGCTATTTAATATTAACTGTACAAAAGCATATGAACTATAAAATTCTATAAATGATGTTACAAATAAATTGTGAACATCAAAGAAAATTGAAAATTGAAAAATTACAAATAAATATTCCGTATGAATTAACTAAAAAAATACAAATATAATGTGAGTCATTATATTCCGGTTTCAATTTCTATGGGTTACCTGAAAGGTACAAAAAAATATGTTCAGGCACAAAAATTGAAAGTTAAAAAATAAAACACACGTATGGATATATAGAATAACAAAATTAATAACAGTTTTGTTAAAATTTTGTTATAAAATACTGTAATTGACATGTCCTAAAGTTAAATGAATAATTTGTACCAAAAAAATGAATGATATATACCAGATCTTACTTTTTTTTCCTTTGAAAATAAAAAAGAGTTTTAATATCGGGTGATATCAAAAAAAACATGCATGTACAACATCATTTTAATATACAAATATAGTACTTTATAACTTTAATTAAAAAACCTCGATCAAAACCCATCAAGTTATAAAAAATATTTATTAATTAAAAACAAACAATAAGCATTTGATCTACGCTATATATATAGTATATGAACATTAATAAGAAAGAAAAAAAAAACAAATTTGAAGCACATACTCGCATAAGATTGATCCTATAAAAGTATAAACAAACTTTCATGTCTTCAATCTCATCTCATAAATCCATCATAATACCATAAATACAACGGTAAAGAGTAAGAAATAATAGACGAGTTGATGGGGAGAGTTTTTAGTGACAGAGTGAGAGGCGGCAGAAATATAGAGCTGTTAGTGAGATATTGGGGTGTGTTGATGCGAAGGAGCTGTTGCATAGATTTGTTTTGTAGAAGTAGTGATTACTGATTAGGTTAGTAAACTAATGAGCCATGTAAATTAGTTTATGATATACTCCCTCCGTCACAGTCAATACTTATCTGTGTTTCAAAAAAACCCTAACAAAAAAGTCAAATAGATAACTATCTATTAGGACGGAGGGAGTACAACATAAATGGGCCATTTGGTCAGTGTGTGGCCTTTTTTCGTAATAAGAGTTGCATACTACATAAGTACATAGGCCATGTAAATGAGTATTAGACTTACACATAAATGGTCTATACAATGAGATGGGCCGTTAGATATATGTGTCCGACCTGTTTTTATTTTTTAATAAAAAAATCAATTTATTTGAAGCATTAAGTAATAGATAGAATCAACAGCAAGTCCTACTTGCGGCGGGGCGACCCGTCGCAAGCTTAAGACGAGTCAAGCATAATGTAGACTAGTTATACAAACATAATGTAGAAACTTATAATAATATTTACAAATACAAAATTTGCATTGTATGATAGTGATTTGTAGCTGAGTTTATATGTGTCGAATTTTTAATTGTAGACTATTTATAGGGGGCTGCGAAACATCGTCGACGTTTTATAAAACATCGTCGACGTTTTATAGAAAAAAGACGCATACTGCCCTTTCCTCTACTTTATCTCTCTATCTTTTCCTCTACTCATAAAATCACCCAAAAAACAATTTTAATTAACCAAAAAAATTAGAAAGATGGTTTCAAGTAAAAATTAAACGGTAAAAATTATAAATTAACGAGAATAAAATGTTAAAAAGAATCGAAACATAATGTTGGTACATAACGGTAAAAAGAATTTAAAAATTTACGAGAATAATACATTACAAAACATCGAAAATTAACAAAAAATAAATAAAATTTTTTTTACAAGATTTAAATGTTTTTAAATGACGAAAAAAAAAAAAAAAAAAAAAAAAGTCGACCCCCACCGTCAACGTTCCAACTGAACGTTGGTACCTATACCCAACATTCAGTTGGAACGCCAACAACACCCATCAACGTCCCAACTGAACGTTGGTACCCATACCCAACGTTCAGTTGGAACGTCAACAACACCCATCAACGTTCCAACTGAACGTTGGTCTCCATATCCAACGTTCAGTTGGAACGGCACACATACACCTCAACGTTCCAACTGAACGTTAGTCTACAAAGTCGATGTTCAGTTGGAACGTCACTTAAACACCCCCACTAACAAGTAACAACAACAATGTCGACACAACGCACAACCAACAACAAATGACAACCAATATAGGATAGGGGGAGGAGGAGGGGGAGGGGAAGGGCGGTCGGAACAGGGGGAAGGGGGATACTTGTTGCAGCGGTGGTGGTGGGTCGTCTGAGGTCGGCGGTGGCAGTGTTGGCGGAGGTGGTGGGCGTCGCGGTGGTGGTGGGGGAGAGGAGTGTATTTAGGAGAAAGAGAGAAAGGAAGAGTGAATGAAGGGTGAAGGGTAGTGACCGTCTTTTTTACAAAAAACGTCGACGATGTTTTATAAAACGTCGACAATGTTTCGTAACCCGGTATATTGTCAGGTCTTTGAACATTTAATAATGTTCATTTATATGCTCCCGTCTCTAACAGTACGTCGATTATTACGACCCGAGCATTTTCTGGACGGGTTTAAAATAGTTGGAAAGAAAAAGAGAAACCTTGGTAGAAGGATGAGGATATTTAACGAGAGCATATACTTCCAACTTCCAGATTCCTCCAGAACTCTTCTTTCAAGTCTGTCTCCACTCTCCAATCATGCTGAAGAAGATGTCAGTATCTTTCTTTTTTCGAAGACTCAAAAGTGGGTTAATTCATTTCTTCAAGATCGGATATAACAAAGTTTTAAGCCGGATGAATCCCCCGACCGAAGTTTTCCCACCAATTTGCATCGAACCCCAATGAGCAAGTTCGTGCGCTACTCTATAAGACTAGCAAACGACTAAGACGCACAAGTAAATGAACTACAAAGTAAATAGATATTGTCTAAAACTAGATGAAAATCACTCCGACCATTCGAACTCCTCTTTCATGCATCAATTAAGCTCTTACAATCACGTTCGACAACCATCCTTGTATATCCGCGTCATCTTGCTTCAACTCCTGCCAACACCACTTCAGCTTCAGTTAATCGAGGTTCGACCGCTGCTCTTTTGCATTCGGTAAATCCCCACCACACAACTCCCTCGCTGTCACGACAAGCGACCCCAATTCCCACACCCAAACCTCCTTCACGCCTGCGTTAGTTTAACTTCTTAGATAAAACAAACTAGCAATGCTGCCGTACTTATTTCGCGAATGATTAAAAATATCAAAACACCCATGTATGTATGTACAAATTACATAAGTTTACTTCCCAGAAATTACTGCACTTCTGGATTGTTATACAAAACCTACCTACCAAATACCATAACACCTACGTGAGTAAAACCCAGCTTTGAATCCTTTGATCATCTATACACCACACAATCTTTCAATTGGTGTTGAGCAAATGTGGAGTTACAAGCGGTCTCTTCATCGTCTTCTGCAGAGATTCTGATGTTCTCAGTACAGATTGCCTGTAATCCCAATGTTTCTAGTACAACCGTCTTCACCTCCTCGAACCTCTCTTCTGATAGAGAAACTTCAGCAAGAAGCTTCCATGCGTACTCCTCCGATGCCTTGTCGAAGTCTTCCTTTCTCTTGAGGACGATGTGTCCGCTGATTTCCCACACTGCTGGGTTCACTTGAGTCTCCAGTACCTCAGGGTTCACTTGCCCTAGAGCTTGTTTCTCTGCAAAGCACTATATTTCACCAAAAAAAAAATTAGCTTCATTCCTTGATAAGACAAGTAACGTTCTCAGTAAAGCACGATCCTTGTGAGATCAGTTGCCGTGAATCCTGATAAAATTCTGATGTCAGTTTCCAACACTAAATAGATTATGTGCGCAAAGCACTATTAATTAATCATTCAAAGCCCCCTAAGCACGGAGTTAGATTCTCTCCATTTCCTCTTTAACATTCCTATTTTAAATTATTATTACTCATTCATCTCATCAATCAATTGCGCATTAGATCGTTCAAAACTAAAATCTGGATTGTTGAAAGGAATGGAAGGAAATGGCAAGAACGAGAAATGGAGAGAATCTAAATTGCCTAAGCACTTCGATCAGGTGGTGAAGGGTTGACCTAACTGAACTACAGGTCTAGAATTCGAGACCCGGGAAAGCAACATTGCTAAACTCGAAAGTAAGTGCCTAGCCGCCCTTGTGGTCCTACTCTGCTTGACTGCAGCAGACTGACAACCACATGGAGCAAACCCTAAAAACTAATCATCAATCAAATCGAATAAAATCACGAGCTTGCCGGCAGCAACAGCGTGTAATCCACAAGATAACTTAGTGAGACCAGCTGTCTGGCGTTTTGGTTCTAGAAAGAAGCCCTGAAGAGATCACTTCATTGCTGAAAAATTGAAATACCTGAGGAAACAAAAAGATCCTTTTCCCACAGCTTGAGATGAGAACATTGAATGGGACATTAGTGCTTTGAAGCCGAATGCAGGAACCAGCTACAGCATCCGATAAATCTTGAATGGTATTACCACCCTCAAAGACAAGCCCTCGAACAGGATATTTCAGAAGTAGAGAGATCACAACTCCATTGTGTGGAGTATTCTTAGGCTCAGATATGATTCGAGTTGGTGCTTTTTCAGCTGGGAACGGTACTTGTAGATAATAGGCCTGAAATTTTTGTTAATAAAGTCAACTTTTGATACAAAAGAGCAGTTATCAATACAACAGAACCTTGCTCCCAAACTGATTTACGGTCCAAAAACATGACTCGGCATTTGAAGCCTTTCTTATTACAACACTTCACTTAATCGGCGTATCCATATCCGACACACGTCTTGTGCAGATACGACACATGATACGCGTCCAAAACACCAATTTCATAAATGACGCCAACACTTCACTAATGTCATCAATAGTACAAAAGAAGAGTATGATGTGAAAAGGTAAAAGAAGAATGATATACTAATAACAACCCAATAGGGCATTATTAACTTCTTAACAATTGATATCTAATTATTCAACTTTATGGTAGTTTTATTCTCATTTATTAGTAATGTTGTTCACATGAAAGATAGTTTATATCCTTAACATAATAGGGTTCACATTAGAAAAAATAAAATGAGACGCGTCATATCCCTGTCTACAAGATTGGTCAGACACTTGTTTGACCGAGTTTCCGTATTGCCAAATTTTCAAAATTCCGTGTCAGGCACGACACTTGTGTGCCGAGACGGAGTAACATAGTTTGAAAGCATGGATCACTGGTATAAAAAAAGGAAAAATAAAGAAAAGAGAAAGGAAAACATTTTAACAGCCCTTGTACAAATAAAGCTAAGAAATACATAAAAACCGTAGAAAACTATCTTTAAAGAAAAAAAATACCAAAACTACTACGAACAGATATCAATCTAGTAAATTATTATTTTACTGCATTTACCTGGAAGTGTAGGTGATTAATTGTTGCAAAGGCGCCTAAGCTATTGTAACCAACTCTAAAGAAGGGGTCAGCTGCTTCTTTTGCAAAATGAAGAGCAGCCAACATACTTGCATTATCAATCATCTGAGGCAAGCAGTCAAATATGCGAGGTATTAAGAGGACGTGTCCATACTCTATTGGGCTGACCTGAGAATCAGAACAAGTTCCAATCAATCACAGTAGCAAATCATCAACATTTTACCTTAAAACATCTCACAATCTATGTTAATTTTGAATCTTAATATTACCTTCCATACCTGTATCTGACACACACTCCAACATGAGGATGACACCTAGACAACCTCAAGGGCTAATTCAGAATAACACCTAGGCACACGACTTTGTTTAATAAAAAAATGAGATTTTTAATAAAATAACGGCCTTGCATTTAAAAACGCGCACGTGTAGTATTCTTCTTACTGAGTTTTAGTAACACAGCCTATCATGCCTACAAAGAGAAAAAAAAAACTTGCGAATGAATTATGAGAGGACGCTGTAATGAAATACTAACATACATTTATAGCAACAATATTCGGCGAATCTGATTCCGATGTGATACGTGCACTTGGGAAATATTGTGGGATGTGGTCTCTAGACAGTTCAAACCGGAAAAGTGCTTCTTCCTGGCCAACCTTAGTGAAATTGAACTTACTATCATCAAATGGTTGAAGAACCTGATCAACTCGGAACTCAGTTGGTCGTTTCTTCAGGTGACGTCCCTCATTTAGCTGAGCAATAAAGCCACATCTCCCTGAGATAACTTTGGTTTCACAAAGAGTCACATCATATCTAAACAGGCCCCTCCTTACCCTGTCTTCCCACTGTCCTAGTACTAGATCATGCAGAAAAGAAATGGAAGATGATTCATCAGCAGAATACGTCACGTCATTGTCATTTACATCATTACCATCGTCATCTATCTTGCATGCATATAGAGGAAGCTGAGACACTGAAATCAATGAAGAAATTTATGTCATCATAAGCTTTTCAGACAGACATAACTATACAACGGGCACACTCGCAGAGGCAATAATAAGTTACAAGGTGAATGACTACGACAACAGCACAGTAGAGTCTAGTCCCAAATGGATCGCTAACATGGTTCATCCTACGGAATAGTCAATGTGAATCAGTTCCAAAGTGATAAAATGGTCTGCAGACAAGAAAAAAAAGTCATGCACGTATACATTTTATGTAGGGTGTCAATACTGTCAAAGATCCAATGGAGCGGCAATTCACAAGTTAAATACGATACTCAAGATACAAACTTTTCTCCATGTAACAAAACGCAAAAATTACACTTTGCAAACGAGCCATTTATTAGAATCTTGTACTACAAAAAAAAACTACCACTAAAGGTAACCAAAGTTTCCTTTTCTCCTTGTTCTAAAGCCGCGGCCCCACCAAACTTCATATTAAACGAGAACGTAATTAATCAACTTTAATAATGTACGGAGTATAGATTAGGTTGCATGCAAATGTGCAATAATAACGCAGATAGCTTGGATAAGAAAATGCACATCCATGTATCAAAAGGAGACAATCCAGAATCAAACCGAAAGCATGAATCATACTCCCTCTCATTCACTGGAATCATACAATTTGATTAAAATACTACTCACGTATATTCAACAAATGATATGATTCCAGTGAACGAGAGGGAGTATCAGCATACTTGGCCACTAACTCATCTTGGTCCTCCATATCGCTTTCACAAAATGAAAGTGATTCAGCCACGTAACACAAATATATGAAAGACTATCAGTCCTACGTATTATAATAAATTCAGACGTATCATGCAATCACTAAACTCCGCCACCCTCATAAGCAAAAACCACCACCTAAAAAGATGAATCCACAGCTTCACACAACAAATCATCAGTGAACAATCCCAACCCACAACAATTGCATCGAGTTGCATAGAATCAAGTCGCGTTATTAGCTACTCCCTCCAACATTATCCATCCTAATCGTTTGTTTACCTTTTTTATTATCAGCGGGGTATTTTAATCAAATGTAAACAAATAGCAAACAAGTTGCTATATCTCAACACATTATATTAATAAGCATCAACCATGATAACCTTCTCAAACCATAAAATTCAAATAAATAAAATAGCAGCAAGTCTTGCTTAAAGACGAGACTATCGATCTTAAGCTTAAAGACGACTCAAATACGTACCAAGCAAGCAACATTTCCCAAGGCAATTGCGACCGCACCCGGAATTCTCAGACCCACCACAACCATCCTCACCCTGATAATTAGAAACAACCGTTGCAACTCTCTTAATTGTCAAACTTTTCTCCAAAATCCCCATTTTTTAAAACTTTCCCCCCAAAAAAATCAAAGATTCAATCTTTTTCTACAAAACGATCAAATTAACGAAATCTAAAAACTACCCAAATCATAAAATGAGAAAAAAAATAAAGGGTAAGTCTCAGAAAACGACGTCGTAGCCGCCGCCGGCGAGAAAGAGGAGATCGGAAGGACAACCGCCGTCAGAAGGAAGGGCACCCCTACCTCCGTGAGGAGAAGGGGTTTTAGTAAATACCGAAAATACCCTTCTCAGAATAACGCCGTTTTTGCGGTGGTTGTTGTGGTGGTTGATGGTGGTCGTGGTTTCGCAACCATTAATCTCGAATAAAGCCGTGATTAAGGCTTAATTATCACTGATGTTTTTTTTGGGTGATAATGGAATTGGAATGGAAGAAGAGCCTAAATTGTAGGTGGAAAAATAGAGGTGTTTTTTAATGGTTTCGTAATTAGATATGTTCAATTGAGGATGGCGGAAATTTGGGAAGATGGCCAAGCAAAAAAAAAGTTAGTGGCCGGTTCTTGATCTCCCACGACAACGAGTGTTTGGTTTTGCCCAAATATTCCAAAAAGATTTTTACTAAGAATACGGGCATATTCGTTTTTAATGAAAACGGAATGTGTCTCCTTTTAAATGGAGATAAATGAGAGGGTAGGTAGAGAACTAAATGTAAGTCTGACCTGCCTCCTTGGGAGAGAGGATTTGACACGTTTTCATTAAAGACGAATATGTTCCGTCCAATGAGAATTTGTGTTTATTTATTTTAGCATAACAGTTTTTTTTTTTTGGCAGCGGTAAAATAAAGTATCTTACATAGTACAACCCAACTCTCAGAGTCGGATTTTATTATTACATAATTCGCATAAGAAAATAAACTAAGTACTCGGTTGATGAGCATAGCAGGCTTCTTGAGTGGATGATCGGAACTGGCCAAATAGACGCCCATTTCTTTTCTCTTCCTAATTAGATGAGCTTCAAAGGAGTACCTACGACAAGACACACTTACGCCACGAAGACGTAAAATTTTTCTAAAGAACGATCTACTTGAAAAACAAGTAGACAGAATGTGTCTTGTAGATTCATCTCCTTGGCTATAAATTTCTTTAGGAGTGATCAAAAGAACCAGCATAAACCATATCAAACGACATCCCATACCAATTTTGTTCCAGTCCATAAATGCTACAAAGCATTGTCTAACGGGTGCAACCTGAGCCTAAAGCACACCTTTCCTAGAACCTTCATAAAAGCCATTATTCCTGCAAAAAATTACACTTTGCTCCGAGCAAAGACCCGAACAAGCAACCCAGCAATTAACCTCGTAATTTAAATTTATTTGAATAACCTTATAATAGTTTATAATTAAAATTAACAGGAAACAAATAAATAGATAATTATGAGTCATCAAATGATAGACAAAACCACTGCATCCAACCCAACCAACGCCACTACCAAGTCCCTACTCGCCCCTACTAGACACTTCTCGAAAATAAAATAACCCACCTATCCTGATCTCACTCCGAACAGAAAAGGACGAACTCAATCACCACGACCAACACAACATTCCCAACAGACATCCAACCCATCTAAAGCAGACCACAAACCCCAAAAAAGACTCGCACTTACAAAGACTTTACATGCAAGACCAAATTTAACTACCAACAACAATAACGAAACCGGAGACATAGACGGAGACACAAAAAGGGGCCGGTAGGTGAGGGAGGGGGCGAGGGGGAGGGGGAGGGGGAGCACCTAATCGACCTAGACCCGTAACCGTAAAGAAACTCCAAGACTCAAGAGCAGATGAGTTATACCCATCAATTAGACCCGACAACGACAGATAGAAAGAGATCCATACCAGGTGTGGGGGTAGGGGCGAGGGGAAGGGGGAACACACCTGGAAAACATGTAAAGACGGCAAGGCAAAACACATGATCGGAGGAGTCCATGAAAGATCAACCCACAACCCACAAAACCAACGGGTCCGACGATTGATTGAGAATCGCCAAAGAGGTGGAGTGAAATCCAGACGGAGGGGTTAAAACACGAGGGGAGAAGTACTTATTCGCCGGAGACAGGCCAAGAAGAAGCCCATCTCCGGCGAAGGGGTAGGGGGAGCAGGGTAGGAAGTGTGTGGATAGGGGAGGCGGCGGCACAAGTGTAGGTTTAAGGTTTTAATTTATTTAGAGTGAGGGAGAGGATTTTTCTAGAGAGAGGAAATTTTACTGGTAACTGCTGAACATTACATTCAATTATTTTAGCATAACAGTTAAACAACGGTATTCTGATAAATAAGTAACATTCAAATTATCGAATACTTTAGATGTAATGTTCGTGCTATGCATTTATAAGGATTACATTTAAAACGAATATGAAAGATAAAAGTCATTGAAGTAGTTCAAAGTTGTCTAGTAAGACTAAATTTTCATTCACTAGTGGTTTTTGTCGATTTAATCTATTATGTTTATCGTAATAATAATAAGTTATAATAAGTGTGTGGTGTATGTGATGCAATAAGTCTATCATAATTTTGTTCTTTAACGATTATCAAGTAGTTCACACTAACTTGTTTTGTTGAGTGAAAATCGAAAGTTATACTTATCAAGCATACTCGAAGGTTTACACAATGAACACTTAACACTTGAAGTAGAGGTTGCAGAGTTTTACCTTATTAAGAAAAAGTCTAGTCCAATAACTATATGTAGTAGCTTGTGGCAAGTATTATGTATGCTTGTAACTAAAATTTGCTACTATTGTCAAGATATATATTGATGTAACATGCTACTCTTTTGATAGATCGGTCCTCCACAAGGGATAACGGTTCTTCAATCAGACTTTGTTGAGATTCGTGAAATCAACGCATATGCACTATGCCCAAAGGCCTTCTTTATCATTACCACATTCGCAAGCCAATCACTGATATCTGGACGGATCAACATCGGCATCTCTGCCAATGTGTATGCAAAGATATCTTTGTGCTCTTGCATGCAACAGGTCAATTAACGTCTTTTGATATGTCGGCTTGGGCCATTTTCCTATGATCGCCAAGAGTTATTTTGACCTCCATGCAATTAATTAGATTCTCCGTATCCTCTTTTAGTCAAATTTCAGTGGCATGCCTTGTTTGTTGGTAATATTCGCACCATTTTAACTTATCTCCCGAATAGTTTAGTTTTGGCGACCTTTTCAACTTAGGGTTATCTTTTATAATTGCATATATTTCTCCTTGGGTGGTGGTGAGTGGTGTGTATGTCTCGTACCTTGAGACCAACTCGTTTCCTCATGTCTAAAGCGCAGCTGCTCCAGTATGTGTAACACCCCGGCCCAAACCCTGGGTCGGGAGTGCTCACTCACGGTAGCTTGTCAGACAATGTACATGTCCCACAAATCAACACAGGTCATTTCCAGCACAATTTGTCCTCACTCATGCGAATCCTGTAAATCTTCCGATGAGGTCACCCATCCTGAGACTACTCTCAATCAAGTACGTTTAACTGTGGAGTTCTTTTGCATCGATAAAGAAAGTGCACTTTTTTTATATGAGTAATTATTCAAATCCCTTTAACCACTAGTCAATTAAGCCTATCAATGCATCTCTTTAGAGGCAATCTACGCATGGAGTATTACACACCCTCACTTGAAGAACGCAACATCCTCATTGCACCTGACAACATCTGACCGCAGCCATGCATTCCCAAAATCCTCCCCCGCTAGGTGGGTGACCCGGGTACTACGGACCACAGGCTCACTGCACATTCGCAGAGTTGCTTTGATACCACTTGTAACACCCCAGTCCAAACCCTGGGCCGGGAGCGATCACTCACAGTAGCTTGACAGACTGTGTACATGGTCCACAAATTAATACGGGTCCTTCCCAATGCATTTTTTCCTCACTCATGTGCATCCCGTAAACCTTCCTAAGAAGTCACTCATCCTAAGACTACTCTTAGCCAAGCACACTTAACTGTGGTGTTCTTTTACATGGATAACTAGAAAAGAAAGTGCACTTTGTTGATATGAGTAATACTTTCAATCCCTTTATGCACTAGTCATTTAAACCTATCAATGGATGTTTTCAGAGGCAACCCGCGCATGGAGTATTACAGTATGTTATTCTCCATTTTACTTTGATCCCTTCATGTCTTTTCTCTCATCATTGGTGCGAGTTTAAAGGGTGACTCCCTGTAGGTTCTGGAGTACTTGCTCTTTCCGAATGTACCACTTACGATAGCCCTTGCTTTGGCTATCGTCTTTGCTTTGTTCCGCATCATCTCACTTTTCGTTGGCCTATGAAGTAGGCCCTGGGAAAAAGCGAAGATGTCCATAGACTTATCCAGTTCCTTAATCTGTTGCGTTTCAAGATTGAAACGTCGGATATAGTCTCAGATGGACTCGTTCTCTTCATGTTGCACTTGTGACAGCTCGATTGTCTTTGTAATACTTCGTATTTTGGTGTGACACTTGGTCGAGTACTGAAGTGGTACTTGGTTGAGTGAGTGTATTTGGTAGAGTTGAGGTGAGCGGGTGGATGGTATTGTAGAGTGTAGACCTTGTTATGAGTTGTGGTTATTTGGTCGAGTATGTTGGACACTCGACCGAGTAAGACCACTCGGTCAAGTGGGTCGTGTTACTCTCTTCTTACTTGGGAAGGTCTTGCTAAAGGCTCTTGGGTTAAGTGGGCGTGTTAGAGTGTTCTTCTGCTTTCGTTTGTTACTAGCATAATAAGTGAGAAATCTTTCTTGAAGGGTATGGTAACAGTTTATCAATCCCCGTTGAAGGTTTCAGACCACTGCCGAGACAACTCACTAGGCTTGTCAGGGAACACCTGACACCATACGGTGTCAAACGAGTTGTTGCTCATATGACATTGTTGAAGAAGATTTTCAACATTTTGAATTTTGATATTAGCATCCCATGATTTCTTTTCTAAAGGGTCAAATTGTATGTTGACAAGCGGATGTTAGAGGTGATATCCATTGCTGACTTGGTTGAGGTCCCTCCGTTGTTTGTCGTAGAGATTCCACACGGGTTCTGGACCGCGTGGTTACTTGTGAGCTTTTCATTTGGAGTCATGACCTTCCTGGCCTTCGCCTTGTCGTCACCAAGCACTTTTGCACTAAATGCCAACATTCAAGCCTTTTGGTATAGGGTTATCTCCTCAATTTCTCCAGTTTCCTAGTTTTCTTCGACGGGGATCGTTCCTTTCCTAACCAATGCCTTTGCGTGGTGGTTACACTGCTACCGAGGGTCGTGCCTTGCTCATAGTCCGACATGTTTGGCATTCTATACAGGGGTTGCTGATTGGAGTTCGATTTTGTTTAGGCATCTTAATTAGTTTTAGGTAAAAAGTTGCTTTGAGGACCTTTGTGTTAGGTTCCCACATAAGACGCCAATTGTTTCCTGTAAAATTACACTATATGTAATATAAATTAATACGCGACTAGTAGAGGTTGATTATATGCTACGCCGAGTTGATTGGCCAAATTTGTGCGGACGTGAGGTTTTGGTCTTTATCTCGCTCTCCGTTTTCGCTACCTGAAAGCAAGTAGTAAATCTAGCCTTGAGGTTTCTTAGGAAAGTATCTCCGATGCGTAAGTCAGTTATTTATCTAACACTTAATCGATGAAATTCTTCTTAAGGAGTTATTTGTGCCGACGGATTGTAGTGAGAGAAAGAACCAACTTTAAGAGTTGAAGATTATATACCAAATAAGTATAAATAATATATAAAAAAAATATGAAGGAAAACTAATACTCCCTCCATTACTTATTATATGACGTTCTACATTGTTGCACACAAACTAAGACATGCATTTATTCTATTCTTTTATCTTTATTTATTCATTTTGTGTGCATGTATTCGTGTGAAACAGTGCATTGCTTACCAATTGTATTTTCTTTCATGCATTTCATTGGCTGAAATGAGAGATTCTATGTAATCAAACATTGGAAATTGGAGATCATTTATTATAGAATGCTAAAACGACAATTATAAAGTAAAAAAACAAAAAGGCTAGAACGTCATCTAATAAATAATGGAGGGAGTACTCAAATAAGTTAGACTTTAGTGATTTAGTTTGGGCCATGGTAATTAACATGACTGATTGTCAAATGGACAATTCTTCCATCATACGGAGTACATTATACTTTACACGGCCCGCATATCGTTTCACAGCGTGCCAACATCCCATTTAATCAACTAACAAAACCTAATTTAGCCGCCAATCTTCCTTCAACTCCTCAAAATAATCCAATTGAATCACTAAATTCAATAGAAAAATGAGTAGACAAGGTCCCCCAAAACACCAGAATAAATTCGCATGGAAACCCAATCTTGGTATCAAAATCAACGAAACGGTATTACTACTACTAATCCTTTGTTTATTTTTCGTAACGGTTATTTTACTCACGTTTAATTTAATATTTGTGTTTGAATAAACAGGAACCAGGAGGGAGATTCAGGCCGTTATCAGAAATAGGAGGAGTTTGTCAACGTTGTAAAGATCAAATTGAATGGAAACGTAAATATGGCAAATATAAACCTCTTACTGAACCCGCTAAATGGTACGGAATACTTTCTACTATTATTATTTGTCGGATTTAACAAAAAATGATGAAATATTCTTTTATACCAAGTCTCGAGCTTTGTGACGAAAAGTGTCCGTCGATTCTTTTATTTGATTTGTGAATTGTGATTGTTTTGTTTAGTCAGAAGTGTACCAAACGCGCTGTTCGCCAAGCTTACCATAGTCTATGCACTGGTTAGTTTTTAAGTTTATTTAACTTAGGTCATTCGGAAACGGTCTTTTTATGTCCCTAACACAAGGGTAAGACTGCTCAACTTGAGCGAGTCGTTGTGGGTGTTGTTGTTGATGTTATTGTTGGTTACAGGCTGCGCTAAGGAGCAGGGTGTTTGCCCAAAATGTTGCTGTCAGGGAAATAAGCTTGTTGGAAGGTTTCTAACTCCATTTCTCCTACTTCGGTTGTCTTTTATTTGATTGCTTTCGTTGATGCTGTGTACTGAGGATACCTTTGTAAACTTATCAGGGATCCAGAAGAAGTAGAAGCTGAGAAGAAGGTGCTCGAGGAGGTACAAATTATCCTTTGTTTATTTTTTCTGCTCATGTATTTCCGATAAAAGCTGCTGTAACATTTTCTCCCTAACACTAAGAATTTTGGATATATATGTTGCAACGCAGGCTTTAAAAAATTGTCGCGAGAGGGACAGGAGGCGTCTACTTCGTGCTGTAAGTCATTATGTTTCCGTTTATTTACTCTCTCAAACTCGTATTCTATATCTAGACAGACGGCTACCACAAGTCTCATTTTGAACAATTACCCTGGAATGCATATGGTAGCCTGTTATTTTACTCAACCCTTGTCTTTGTTCAGAATTGTCTTACGACTAAATGATAGACGATTAAATGATAGACCAAGTTAACTAAAAATAAAAGATAGACAAAGTTATTTCTTACATTGTTGTGACAATAGGCTGAATATAAAGAAACTACAGTTGATAATCAGCTGATGATATCTTGTTCATATTTTCTACGGTTCTATTTTCCCTTCTGCCAGAACCAACTTTTTGTTGGAGAGTTGGATCATTCATGAATCATGATTATTAGTCACAGGAAATGACGGCAAATTTGACATTTAATAGGGTTGGAGGGATGTTCTTAAAATGTAGGGGAGTTTTGTAAAAAAAACAAATTACTGAGGTTGAAGTTTTTAAAGACCCAAAAAGTTCGGAGGATTGGGTATCAGCTAAATCTTGATTTTATTTTTGTACATGTTAGGCTTCTAATATCAAAAACAGGGTACTGATGCACACAATTTTGTTTTTTAGAAAATGAAACTTTGTGCCTCCCAACAATGAGGCATGTGCCTTCTACTTACGGCTAGTTGCCAATTGCTCTCACCGCGTAAGAGTGCGCTTAGAGCCTTTTAAACTAAGGGATACGATTCGGAGAATGCAACTAAGGAGAATGTATGGGGTTTAATCTGAATTGTATAGCTTAAGACTTTGCTTCGCATCGTGTGACTGGTTTTTGTTTTATTGATGACTGAAAACATTATTTAGGTATGGGGGAATTGTGTTAATTCTTGTATCATAGAACCATCGTTACTGTTGGTTCTGCTTTCTTCTAGATTTTGGTTTAGCTAGAGTCTGCCTTCGTTTTATGTTTCTTTAATCCCACCTCCCTAAAAGATTGTATTCCATTCAACAGATGAATAAGGAGAAGCCCAAAGGAAACCAAACAGAAACTCAAAGCGTCCAAGAAGGGAAAGTGGAGGGATTATTTTCTGCAATATCTCTTGGTGAATACGCTGAAGCAAGTAGAGATAATGAAAACAATGGAGATGGTGATCTCAAAGTTTGTAACTAGGCCAAGCATACTGTATACTGTATATGGTATTAGATCTTGGTCCAGAATTTGATATCGGAATCGATCATTATGTGATAGATGTGGGCAACTTGGCCTCAAAATGTGGTTGCTCGGGCTGCAAACTTGCAATGCAATGCATTGTCGTGGCCTAGATCTGCCACCCCATGATAAATTATGCTCCGTAGTAAACATTGGCTTTGTGTGCTCGAGAATATCCGACTTTGTACCAGTATTTGCTGTTGGCAGAAAGTTCATAAAATACAGATTACCTGTTTTCAGTGTTATTGAGCTATTTTTTTGTGAAACTGGTAAGCTATATTGGTTTTATTAATAATTTTTTTTTCGTGCTATTAGTATGACGCTCTAACTCTTACCCTTGAACAAGTAACTAGCCTGGATCCTGACATTGCTGATAACATCTTAAACAACAGAATATTCATGTTTTTCTGTAATTACATTGCTCAGTTAAATTAGATACTTAGTACATTAGATAATACTCCGTATCATTCACCATGTTTGTATTTTTCCAATAATTTCAAAGGCAGGTAGAACAATGACATAAAATGTCAAAATCGCCATGTTTTCTTTTTCTTTTTTAAATATTTTTTTTCCTGAACCAAGATGGCCGTTCATAATCTTGCGGATGTTAAAAGTTTGTGCAAGTACATATAAAACAATGAGGTTTGTATAAAAATGTAGGATTGAGCTCAACGCACTCTACAAATTCCTTTATAATCAGAGCTTACAAAATCAATTCTAGCAGCTTTCGGGCGAAAGTGTCCTTGGCTAAGAACTCTTCAATAAATCTCGGCTGAGGAAATGAATCTTAAGAACCTTAAGAAATCGAAGTCAGAAATCAGCCATTCGAACTGGCTAAAACTTCCAAACTGTTATGTTGAATCTTCTATAATCTCTCTAAGCTACTTGTGAGTTTTGATGTTGGTTTTGCAAACTACATCATGTGCAGCAGCCAGCAGTACAGCCTTCCTAGTTCCTATAGTACTGTAACTTTGTAGTTTCATAGCATTTATGCTCAAATAATTTACTTAAAATCGGAAAAAGAGAAGTTTATATAACATTCTGGACCGAGCTTTTGTATAAGTTGTATAGAGGGGGAGACGCACCCAGTCAGGTAATTCTATTCCTTAACACACAAGCGCTCTGCAAAAAAGAAAACAAGAAGGCATTGTCAGTAGAACAACTCAAATGCGCAAAGAAATGATGGTAAAAGACGGATGCTTACTCAGGTATTCATAACCAAGTATCATAGAGGTTCCCCAGGCTGACATACTGAAGAATCTCGGGCCCAATCCTCTATATAAACCCTTCCAGCCTTCTTCTGCCATCAACTTCTTGATGACTTCTCTTGCGTTCTCTCTTTTATCTTGTCCTGTTACCTTCGATGACAAGTAACATATGAAAGATAAGACAACAACGTCCAACCAATTAGTCTCCTCAAACCGTATCATGTTAGCATAATATGAGACATGCCCGTTTTACCCATAGCTACCCATATACCCTCTAAAGAATGGATATTGAATAATTACCCCAATTCTTAGGAAATACTTCCTCCATTCAACTCCACTCTACCACTTTTTTTTTTGTACACTATTCACAAGCGATCATATAATTGCAATTTTCTCTCAATATATAAGTAAAAAATATATTCATGTGTGATCTTGTTTGATTCGTCTTTACGAGTACATTATTAATATCTAACTTCTATAATTTTTGCAAACACGTAGCTAACGATATTTACCGTGTAAAACACGTCTCGGCAAATGTGAAAAAGTTTTTTGGTAGAGTGGAGTTGAATGGAGGAAGTATGAACCAGTCTCGTGATGATCTTATTAAAAGTCCGTCTCATTAAAGAATTTGTCAAGTTCAACAAGATAGCATAACAAAACAGTAAAGAGAGACAGGTGTGGAAGACTAACCTGCACCTGTAAGCGAGTCTTAATGGTATCTAACGGCGTTGTGATGCAAGATGCTGTCGCTCCAGCAACGACACCTCCAGCTGCTTGAATACCCACTATTTCCCGGAGGCTTGGAGACTCCTGACAATCACTTCCATAGCCTAATAAACTACAAATAGAATAACCCCAGTATTACACAAAATCACAGGAAAAGACGAAACTTTTTTTTGTTAATATATAAAATCAAGACTGAATCCCATTTGGGCCATGAGACACATTAACCGTAAAGGACAATAAGAGAGCTAGAGAAGCCTTTGTTATGCAGGAAACCAGGAAAAACAACGCATTATAGAGCAAGGAAATCCCTGACAAATACGGAGCAGTTTTCAATTCTTCACAATGTTGACACTCAAGCTGAGATAAAACTTTCTTAGCAATCAGCTACACTTGCTGACAGAAAAGTTTTAGTATTCTGAGACCCTTCAACCTTGATTCAGCTTTTGACTATTTTCACCCTATTAGCCTCATGTGTCATTGGCACATATGAAAATAATGAGAAACCAACACAATAAACAAGAATCCCCACTCATATAGCCATTGCCACACGAAAAAAATTCAACAAATAATTACCCGCATAATGTGGGTCATTCTCATGATAATGTTATCATCAGTCCCATAGGAGAATTGGTGATCTTTAGCAGGGCACGTACGTACAACTCTATGAGAAACTAAGTGTAAGTGCGCATGAGTGGCCTAAGGAGCACGACTTCAACCAGCAGGATTTATCGCCAGGGTAAGGTTCAGAATTAAACACCTAAATAATTACTCACAAAATTCTACCTGCAAAACAAACGCTGACTAGATCCATAGCTTGCCCACCAAACAGCACTGGAAGGGGAATAAGTCACCACCGATAGCCCAAACCCCCTATACAATCCTCTTATCCCGTCTGACTTTACAACCTTGCGAACAACGTCAATGCCACCATTGTAGGTGGCATAACCCGAATATCCTTGTACCATCAACTTCTGACTGACCTAAACATTATTCCATCCGAAAAAAAGTTTGTTAGTGTGTATGACAGTATGAATATGTAAATCAACCAGAGAGACACCTGTCTATCTAAACGACAAGATTGATACATGATACATGAGAGAATCAACATTGAAGGGTAGATAAAAATCAACAACATACCACATCAACAGGAACAAAGACAGCCTGAGTACAAGTTGAGCCTATCATTCCTGCAACCCCATTTGCTATGGCTGCCTTCGATGGTTCAGAGATTTTAAGAGGCTCAACTACCTGGAAAACAGCCACTTTTGTAGTCTCCAAAGCAGTAAGGAATATAATTCTGGCCGGAATTAAACCAGTAACGACAGTCCCAAATCCTCTGTACAAACCAGGTATTCCATCAGCTTTTAATATGCTTCTAGCAGCTGAAAATGCAGTTCTCTCAGCAACATCTTTAGTAGCAACCTGTAATCTAGTTTTTAGGACAGAAACTGGATACAGTGCCACAGTAATACCTGTAAATAGTCCTGCTCCGACAACATAGAATTTAGTTTTGTCAAGCCTGCAAAGAAGTTGGAAAATGCAAAGTTTAGGAAACTCAGAGGGGGCCAGGATTTAGAACGAAGACACTATAAATCACACGGTATAATGCACAAAATATGCTTCGGAAAGGACAACTGTCATGAAAGACAATTTCAACGAAAGCTAAAATATTAATGGCGGTGTCATATGGAGCGGACTAACCAGAAAATATGGGGTGTATGCCGTGAATCGGTGCATGGTCTTAGATAACATCAGATTTAAATTGTTCTGGCCAAGAACCTTTAATATGGGATAATGAGGTATCGGTAATATTTCAACACAATGATAGTTTCTTACACTATTGCAACAAGAGCTGTGAGGTCTTGAGACTCGACTCTTCAAAGAGTGTCTACATCTTTGGTCATATACTCATATGTTAACAGACAAAATTAGACATGGTAAAAGATTTTGCATTTTGTGGAAGAAGATGGGATTTGAGCTCTACAAAATAGCGCCTTAATCAATGAAGACGATATTACAATCAAATGATTATTCATCATGTTGCACTAAACGACAACTAAATATGGCCCATGAACTCAACCGAAAAACTTGTACAAGTAAATTAAAAACCCCTCTCTGCCTTACAAAATACACCCTACTATAAGGGCATCCACAATAGAGATGAACCTCTAAAGAGGTTTGTCACTTGACACATCACCAAATTTACATATTCTATTACATAACAATAGACCCTCGTTTTCATGGTTCATCTCATGGGACTCACTTCAAATTTATCCATCTTTTTTCTCACATGTTGGGTACATTTTTGCTGCAATATAAATTACGGAGTATTCAACTTTTAGGGGTCACCACTTGTCACAAACATGTATACAAATGTGTAACCATTTGCATATTTTTATTTTCAAACAATAAGGAGGTTCCGTTGATGAACCCCTCCCGCAAACCTCTATAGCTAATGTGCTAGCGACATTCACAATTCCTTGAATGCAAATGTATCAATCAAATCGAGAAATTCATAAATGAAGCATTTATCCACCTTTCAACATGGCTTAGATTGGTAGTCATTATAATCTCACATCTATCATTATTCATCACTTATCCGTCTAACTACTGGTCATGTACTGCTAGTCATTTTTCTCTCAAGAACAACCAAAAAACATTCTTTAAGCCATCAAAGAACAATTGGGTAGTGTCTCTCACTTTGGTACAAACCGTGAATGGTTTGGTATGCGTGGTTTACAAACTATCGCATATACTATAGTAGATAGTAATCTAGTATCAGTTATTATCCTATGGGACGGTCTCTTGCCGTGTTCTTTTGCAAAATGTGACCACTTCAAGAAATAGTGACGAGTCTCACCACTTTGAAAAAAATAATCATTTTTTCGCCATAAAAGTGGTCACTTCCCTACTGGTCGCAAGTGAAACCGTCGCACAAGACAATTTGTGATATACCCTCACTTTTTCTAATTGTAATTCACTGGATAACAATGGCTCTACAAATGTCAACTAAATTAAAGGGCAAGAATATCATAACTTGATAAAATTACATAGTGGGAAATTAAGCATTCAAATAAATTTAATTGCACAATTAACACATTAAAATTCAAGTAATTATTGAAACTATAAGAATCGTATCAAACTGCTCTAATTTTCTCAGAAATGTCAAAATACAAATATTATAAATTAATGGCGAAAAAAATAAAGATAATAAAATGGGAATTACTTGTCCCAATTAATCTCCGTCTGCCCAAATGTCTGAGGTTGAGCACCACTCGTCTCCATTGCCAAAATTATGGGTTGTGTCAACTAAAAATGTAGGGATAAAGAATTTGGAAGAAATTACGAAAACCAAGAAAATTAGGTTAGTAATTGTGAGGGAAATTGGTGTTAATTAAAAAATTAAATTAAGGTTTCAAGTTTTCAACCAAAATTTTGCTCCTTAATAATTTAAACAAGTATGGTTGTTGTGAGTACTCGTATTATTTTTCTTGGTGAAAATGGGGAATGGTAATAATAAGATTAGTGACCTTAAATATGAAGTATACTTTGTCGAGTAATTGATTAGGAGATAGTTTGGGTGAAAAACTAGTTTTAAACTCAAACTAGTTTAACCCCGTACAAAAATGCACGGATTTGTTTTAAAAATATTGATATATTCAAATGTTTAATAATAATGACATTGTCATGACTCATGACATAAACCCGTGTTTATTATATTTTCTAAAATTTTACTAATTATTCTCATGTGCCAATTAATTGTTTGTCTTTAATTAAAATACTTCTAACATATAATAATAAAAAAAGTTAAGTAAATGACCTGGACAAAGAGAGTATATTTGATAACATGCCCAACGGCAAAATTCAATTATCTAAAAATCTTAAAATGTAGATATAGTTTATTCTTATCCGTGCATTTTCACGGTGTGATGATGATTGACTATAAAAAAAGAAAAAGAAAAATAGGCTAATTGTAGCTTGAGCCCATGTAAATTGTCCCAAGCTCCTTCATTTCGTTTCTTGATAGTCTATTTCACGTTAAATGGATACTAATTAACCATGTTTGAGAGAAACTTTTATTATTAAGTTTAAATAATCATATAAAATACTTTTCCTACCCCAGCTATTTAATTACCTATTTCTATTACTTTTGATGGCCATAATGGGTATTTAAATTAAAGGTAATCATTAAGTAAATTCATACCTGTATTTTTTTAAATAAACATTTCACTAATTTAATCTATCAAATAATGTGATCTCTCTTAAGATGAGATACCCGTCTTAAGATTAAAATGGGTAATATAACACTCTAGTTGGACAGATAGGTCAGGTTTTTTTGTTACTCCCTATATATTACGCTTTTGTTCGAGTTATTCTATTTGATCCGTTATGAGTTTTAGATGGATATACCATCTACATTAAAATTTGTGTATAACCTTGTCCATTGTCGTTCCTTCTTCTTAGATGCAGCTCTACCTATTACCCTCAATATTTCATTTAGCCGCAATATTGTTTCTATGTATGTACCTTTGAATTTCTCATGCACCCATGCTCTCTAGTAAAAACTAAACCTTTGAATTTTAGTGTCAATTTTCTGTTTTAAATTTAGACGTTTTTTCTTCATTTTGGGTGATAAAATGAAAGATCACTTGTAAGCATAGGTTTTTCTTCTATTATATGTCTAAATATTATTTTTTATTTTCTTAATTTTCCGTAACAAAAATCCAAGGATATTTATACGTATAATTCAATAAAGATTGGAATTTTAACTTTCAATTCCTTGTTCAATAATAAATTGAAGAGTGTGTTAATTACTGGGTTGATTTATGATAATTTTATTAAATATTTATTTTTGTTATCAATTTTTTATTTGAGTTATTTGTATTGATAGATATTTTGCATATTTTTCGTATAAATGAACCTTACATATTACTTCTGCTTATAGAAAGGAGATTAGTCTAATTTAAATCAAAAATGACATAAGGGTTCGTATTATGTTAATATTTTGTGGTTTTTTGTTTTAGTGTTTGTATTTCTGCAGCACCACAATTATAAATTAATGATAATTTTTTTATGAGAGGGTGACGTTTTTTATTAATTATTTTTTTTCAACTTAAACTCATATAAACCACTTAAATAAATTTTCTATTTATAAAACTACTAAGATATGATAAAAAAAAAAAAAAAGAATATCATCAAATATAAATGACTAACTTTGCTCATGTAACTGCATGATATATTTTTCCTCATATTAAAACTGGTCCCACCACAAACCCCACATGGTTAAACAATTATAAAAAAAAAAGAAAAGTGTTTAGTGATGATGTGGCTTAAGGAGAAGGCTTTAAATGTTTAGGTTTTAATAAGAGTAGGATTTTCTTACTTACAAAACAACAATTCCCCTATATATAAAAGCTGAGTTTTATTCATACTTTTTATTGACTTGGAAAAACTCACATTTCCCCCCATTTTTTATAGCAAGTAGGTCCTATCCAAATTCCAAAATATTTAATTACTCTCTATCCTACCCACACCAACTATTTACGTATGACCTATTATATAATATGATATCTTAACCTGTACTATGATAATCCCAAAAAAATAAAATTATAACAATTCACAAAATTTAAAATTAGATTCTAAAAATAAAATAAAAAAAAAATACAAAAAAAATCTCCATTCATAATGCTAAACCATATAATATACATTTATTAAAATATTACAAACACAATCTGAACATAAAAAACAATTACAAATCAAATATTTAAATTTTTTTTAAAAAAATACATATTGAATATATAATTACCAATAAAATCAATAAAAACTTCATTTGTTACTATAATTACAAACTGATTTCAGTCTTGAAACGTACAAAAACATCATTCTATACAAAAAAAATATAGAAGAATCCTTAAGTTTTTTTTAAAAAAAAATACAAGTCTTAGTAAGAATTAAAGCAGATTTGAGATCAATAATGCAAAAACCCAGAAGAATACACCCCAAAATTGTGAAAATACCCAGAAATTAAAATTATAGATCCCAGAAATAGGCGAAAAAATCTAAATTAAATGAGGAGGTAAAAAAAAGCAAAAGAAAACACATAAATTTATTTGTCATAGTATCCAAAATATTGATAAAATAGAAAGGCGCAAAAATTACGAAACATATTATGAATGTGAATATGAAATTAATCCGCTTAGCTTCAAATGATGATCGGGGCATCGATTCGAACATGTATTAGTTCATCAGTCGGCTCATAGTTCACCAGGAAAAGCGAGCATTATTTTTTTTAACAATGACAAATGGTAAAAATGAATAAAATCACTAAAAGCATAAATTAACGTTGGAAGGATTTTGGAAATGCGTGATAGAAGAGAGTGAGGCCAGGTAGTGATAACTGATAAGATGATAATGAGTAGGGTTTGTGGAAATGCTAGGTTTAGTTATGGGTCATTTTGTTGAGTTTTAGTACGTTTTTGGTCTTTTGGAACCAGTGTAAAGAGTGAGCTTGACCCATATTTTGAATATCGATGAAAATGTCACCGAAATTGAAAAAAAAAGTTAGAATAAAATAAATACAAGGAAACAATCATTTCAAGGAGTAATATTGGTTACACAAAATCTCATTGACGTCGGATCATACGGATATAATCAGTCTTCAGCTATAGACCTCACAAAGGTTAATTGGGAGACATACTCTCTCTCCTACTTGACCTCCCACAATCCCACTTGCTCTCTGTGAGAGGCTTTCAACTGAAGACGGATTATGTCCGTCCTCAACGAGACAAACTCTACTATTAACGGGGAATTTTTTTAAAAGAATTGGAATATTATCGTTATTATATTCATTGTATTTCTTTACGTTTAAGATGTTTTTAATTGATGATATATTACTATATTATTGTATAACTTTGTGCATTTGGACTTCAAAATTCACCCACTTTGTCCATTTATCAACATTGTAATGATATCAATTGTTTAACAAGCTATCACGTGCATTTTTGCACGTGTTTAAACACGATCGATGCATTCAGGACGAGGAATTTTAGGGAGTTTGAGATTAGCATATATGAGAGATTGACATCAACTAAGATAGCCAGAGTAAGAAAGCGGTTGTAAATAGTGGGTTGAGTGTGAGGTGTGAGCTGATGGTGTCGTAACAAAATTTATGTGGTATTAGGGTTTTTATGTGATTGGTTTAGAACGAAATAAAAATTGGGTTGAGGAATGAGGGTTCAGACCAATGCATAAGAGAAGGTGATATGCGAGTATTTATATGTGCTTACTAAATAAAAAGTTGGTCAAGGATGAGTATTAAATCAAGCCATTTTATATAATTTTAATGGGTACTCTATGTAATTATAAATATGATGTATGTTACATTATTTATTAATAACTTAATCATAATTTAGAACATATTCGTTTTTATTTAATTACCTTGAATTTCATTATTTTCATTTAAAATGTTAAATTAATTAGTAACTTAAATTATATACTCGTATATGTCAAATCTATGTTTATAGACTGATTTATATTGTCACGACATTGGACATCTAATAATTCTTATTTATATGCTCATGTATCTAATAAAAGTGTATGTTATAAAATGCACAGGTTTAAAACTAGTTATATTGTAGTACCATGTTTAAGATTTTTTATTTGTATTAATTTTATTTGTCATCAGGGACCTGTACATGACGGCGTTGAAAATATATGGTAATACTAACAATACAATTTATAGTCAAATATATCAAAACATAAATCTTAAAACTCAACGGATTAACATTCGAAATATATTAACACATTCGGTCGACGGGATACAATTGTTACATATAAAATATTGTGCTCTTGTATTAGATACATACTCAGATTAATTGTTATCGATCATCTCAACAAATAATTGTAATATCATGTTGTATACTCGTACAAAGTACTTCTTGTATAATAAGTTTTAGAAATATAATAACATATAATACAACGTTACAATATCTGTGTAATATGTCGCGAAATTATTTTTTGGGCTGAGAAAAGCATAAGTAATACTCAATTATATAAACCTCGTGTACTTCAATTCATATTTCATAATATGAGCTAATATAATCTAATGAACTCCTGACCCGTGAAACATTAAGAAGAGGCAGGATTTGATAAGCTACATCTATGTTCTAATATGGCTTAGTGTTACGGTGTATATACATTTATTTTACATTCCAATATATGCACATTCATATTGGTCGTTAAACACAATTTACGATTGTATTACAGCTATACATGTCAAGACTCGTCTTGGCTCGTAAACCCGACCCATTATTTCAAGGTCAAAGACCCATTAATCTTGAATCGCAACCCAATTGATCCGAACTTGAAATGATCCAACTCCCACGGCCCGTTGGTCAAACAAAAGTAGAACATTATTAAAATATTAATATTTTTCTCTTGTTTTTCCTATTTGCTTCTTTAAAGCTTCCAAGAAATCCAAAATAGATCTTTGATCACTTTTTTCGACATGTAAATGTTAGTATTTTTGTCGAATATATTATTTTGTAAAAGATGATTTAATAATAAATGTAAATATTTACCGGCAAAGTATTTACAATGATCTAAATATTCTACCATTTACAATGATCTAAATATTCAACCATTTACAATGATCTTACTTACACAATGCAATTTGTGTTTTTTCAAATAATTAAATCCCATAATAAAGTGGTCCCATAAGTCAGCAATGTGGTTGTTCCTTTTAAATGTTACTAGTTTTAAACCCGTGCAAATTGCACGAGTTTGTTCTTTTAAACTTGTTACTAAAAAGTGTACATATTTGTGAAATTTGTTACAGTATATTTGTAGAAGGTGGTGATTTATTTTATTCATATAAATAAATAAATATCTACAAAATAAAATGAAAAGATGATTATCTTAGTAACACCTATATGTTCACACAACCCTTATAGTATGTACTCCCTTACACTTAGTGTTAAACCGTTTACAAAAAATATAAATTATGTTATTTAGCTTTATTATTGTTAGATCTGTCAAAATATGACCCGACTCGAAAATCGACCGAAACTTGTCCGGAAATAACCCGCTATTTTCAACCCAAACCTGAAGAGGAACTGACCTGATAACACCCCGAACATTTAGGTTCAAGAATCGCCCGACTCATGACCCGACCCGAAAATCGGTAAACTTATTAAAAATTTGAGTTTAAAGCAAATAAATCTATTATAATATGAATCAACTAATTTAAACTTCAAAAAAATTTGAAATCAAATATACTTATGTTTATTTTAAAGCATAGTTTTACACATAATTAATTACTAAAATGATTATCGTATAAATATAGATACTCTTTGTGACGTACATGTAACAACTTATCAATCCAATATATAACTTTGCGATATTGAATATAGCAAAAAAAAAATGTATATTCTTACTAAAATGATATATTAACGTAGATAAATATAAATATTAAGAATAATTACATGTTTATAATTAAAATTATTGAAAATAAATATTTGTAAAAATGCGTTGAAATCCAGCCCGAAACCCGTATAAACCCGCATTTTACAAACCTGGAATAAACCGATCCATATTTACCCAAACCCGAAATGACATGAACCTGTAACCCGTCGCCCAACCCATTTGACATGTATAGTTACAGCCATGATACCATTTTTTGTGCCATTTTTATATGAGGATATTTAAGGAAAATGAACTACCTACGTTATTCCTTCGAATTAGAGTGTTTGAGATAATATTATTGCTGTTAAAGTGCATGGAGTTTTTTTTGGTGACAAAACTGTATATGAATATAATATAATATAAGATAATTTATCTATCATAATTAATTAGGATTAATTAATTAAGTTTTATACGGAGTAAAGATATTACAAATATTGATTAAGTTTTATACGGAGTATCAAATAATTATCTCGTTTTAATTTTATCTATAAAAATACGGAGTAATGTTTTAAAATATTCAACCATTATTCTATTTTACCGTACCTAAACAAATAGTTACTCCATAAAATAATTAACAAACTACTACTTTGTATTTTCGACAAACTTTTACTCGTCCTTGGTACGAAGTATTATGTACTATGTACGAGCCCATATAAAAAAACAATGATAACGTCACTACCTTTTTTAATAATGTCACTCAAATATAAGGTAATTATATGAATACCGTATTGTTAACTCTCTCACAAATTAAGTGACTTTAAACGATAATGACGATATTATTGAGCATATAAAAATAACACAAATTCTCATTTAAGACACACACTATCCATTTTATTCTTAAGAGGGGTTAAAATGTGAAATACATATCAAAATATCCACTTTTTGCCTAGAAAATATCATAAGTGTTGTCTTCATTATCACTATGTGGTAATATTTAACCGTCTTAAGGTTAAAACGGATAGTGACCATTTCAAGCAGAACTTATGGTAAAAATAATTAACGAAATTTATATTGACCCCTAAACTATGGCCAAAACAACCCAATCATACCTTCATTGGCTTCATATATATTCCTTTAAAATTTGAGAAAAAAAACAACCCTAGAAACTATGCACACTGCTTCTCGCCTCCATCACTCATTAATTAGGGATGTCAATGGGGCGGGGTGGGTGCGGAGGATGGGTAACCCTCACCCGCATCCGCGAACTATAAAGCGTACCCACACCCGCCCCACGACCCGTGCGGGTTGAACTTTTCAATCCCGCACCCGCCCTGCGGGTACCCGTTAACCCGCCAAATTACCTTTCTCCTCATAAAATTTTTATTTTAAAAACAAATCATGAATCTAAACATATTAAGTTTCGTACGACTTATACAAATAGTATCCGGAAAGTGGTACGAAATAATTTCACGTTCAATTAACTAGTACATAAGCTACCAAACAAGTCTATTTTATTAGTTTAGCCTTTATTTTTTAAAATAATCATTTTTTTTTTGTAAAAATTTTACTTAGCTAGATGTATACTATAGGTGAGCCGGAAATCATAAAGGCGGGTATAAGCGGGGCGGGGACATGCGAGGTGGGTGGTGTGAGGAAGAGTGGGGCGGAGTGGGTACGGGGCGGGTACGGGGCGGGTCTCATGTGATACCTGCACCCGCCCCACGACCCGCGACGAATGTCACTTTTGATACCCGCCCCCGCCCCACCAACCATCAAATCATTACCCGCACCCGCCCCAAGTGGGGCGGGTGTGGGGCGAGACCTGCCAAGACCCGCCCCATTTACATCCCTACTCATTATTCACTCTTTCACTCTCTCACCCCTCTCTAACTCTTACCCAAACTCTTACTCCTCACCATAAAAGTTGTGCTCCATAATTAATCATATGATCCTTGTCGGCTCATCCATGTAACTATGTTTTCTTTCCTTTTTTTTTTAGTATTTTATCATTTAAAAAAAATATTTAGTCTTATTTTATTGCTTATTTGATATTAGTAAAATATGTTGCATTTTTTTGTTTGTTTTTTTACTTCAAATTTATTTTAAAGTATTTTTTTGTCGTTTTTTTTTCATATTTTCTAATTTTTTCTGTGCATTTTTTTTATGATTTTTTTTATATTTTATAAAGTATTTACTTTTATGTTATTCTATTTAATGATTTTAAATTTTATTTTGTTAAAAGTATAATTTTGGTTATTTTTATGACATTAGTATTTTTTTTAGTAATTATTTTCAAGATTTAATTTATCATTGTTTGAGTTGGTTATTTGTTGAGCTTTTAATTTATAGTTTTCAATGTTTTGTAATTTTTGTGATATATTGTTGTATTATTTTTGTTACTATATACTCAGTAGTTAAATATAATTGAGATAATTTTTTGTAATTATAACGATTTAAGTCATGTGAATAATTGAAGCTGTGATGAAATAATTTTGGAATTGAATAATTGTACTATGAACAATTATCGGTGATGGCTAATTAATTCACATATAAGAGACATGAGCCTGAAAAAACGGGAAGAAAAAGTTACTTTTTTGACTTATTGACTTTCAACCACATAGCGACACGTAGGCTATGTGGTCCTTGCTTTAATAAGTAAGGATGATGATTAGTTATTTGGTTATAGTTAAAGTCAAATTTATCTTTAATTATTTAAATTAAATATTAAATATATTTATAAAAAGGAAAATAAGATGGTGCCACCGGGTGGTACTCAAATTGGGCGCCACCCGGGGCATTTCAGTAAATTACTTAAATATTTTCATTTCCCTCCTTCAAATTTTGAATTTTAAACTAATTGCTAATAAAGGGTAGTTTAGGAATTTGGTAACTAAATTATGGTTATTTATTAAAAAAAAGTCAGTTGCAGATTTCATGGGCATTTAATTTGGAGGAATTTTAACCATAAATAAAGTAGTTAATTTATACACACATTGAACAAGCAAGTGTAAGAAACAAATGATCCCGATGGAAATTCTCACAAAGACTAGTAATGACTAATGAATGTTCATGAATCAGGAAGAAGATTGATGTTGTTTACAGTTACATCATTGTTTTGATCATTTAAGATGAAGTTAGTCATTTGATTTTAGATTTTCAGAGATATCAAAAACTTACTTATAAGAAGATATTGTACAATAAGTAGTTACGTATAATTAAGTTATCAATGTCGTAACTTTGTTTTATAAATACAATACAGTAGTTTGGAAGCGGTTTTGTTTTTCGCATCAAACTTAATCGTCAATTCATCATCCCCAAAATTCTTTGCATAACCCCAAAATTCAATCGTTTTTTGGTGCAACGTATTCTTTGGAATACAATTTTAGTCTATTTACAATTCTATTTTAGTTGAATAAATGTCAAATTACATCACTACCCTTCAGACTTTGGCGCCAAACAAAAACAAATATTTTATTTTATTCTTTTTTAATTATGGTGGCGCTGAGATTCGGCGCCACCGGGTGGCGCCCTATCGCCGTCCTTATAAAAATAAAATTATACGTTATTTATAAACAATATATTTATTAAATATATATAACGTGTCTCGTGTCCTAAATTTTAAGGGATGTCGTAAAACATATTCGTGTCCGTTTTGGTGCTACTTAGGTAATGATTAGATTAATAACAACGTTATTAATAGAACTGCAAAAATCGTCGTCTAGTTTAAGCTAATATATAAGATATAAATATAAATATTATATATATATATATATATATATATATATATATTATATATATATATATATATATACAGTCGTATTTTGTTAGAATTATATACGGAGGATTGAATTAAGGTATTTGACATGTTAGCCCAAAATAAAAAAAAAGAATAATTGAACATGTTATTTGTATGCACTAACCCATGGGCTATGCACTTATGCTGTTATGCATGTATCATTTTTATATTATTCTCAAAAACCTTAACGTTTTTTTAACCTTGAAATTATTATAAAAATCTTCCTATTTTAAAATTTTATTATATATTCTGTTTTTTTGTTTAAATTTATATTGTGTCTAAAAAGGTGTACTTGTATAATATTTTAATTATATATATTTTTTTCTTTTAAAACCTAAAGTTATTCTTAAAAACCCGCCTTTTATAAAAATAATACGGAGTAATAATTAGTCTCAAAAAGTTGTACATGTATATTTATGTTTTAATTATTTTTTTATTAATTATTTTTAAACCTGATACTATTCTCGAAAAACCATCCTTTTAATTAATACTTGTGTCTCCGTAATCTTTAATTGCATTTTTTTAATTCTAAATATGATTTATAGTTTAACAATAAGAATATTACTTGAGTTTCGAAGGGTATTACTTGTATAATGATTCAATTTTTGTTATAATTACAATTTTAAATAATGATAATAATGATTATGTCTCGCACGTCTTGTTTTAAAAGACAATACTAAATTTTTTTAATCCTAAAAAATTTGTCCCGTAGTTGGCTATTATTAATATTATTTTTCGTTAATCTACTTTTTTTTTGGTGTACAGGAATGATATGATATGATATCAACAATTAGAATCGGGATGGTGATTATCATGAAGTTTTTAATTTTTTTGTAATATTTTCATGTTATGTTTGCATAGTCGTTTGTATGTAATTGTTGTATATAATATAGTTGTATGCATTTAAAATGTAGATATTTGTAAAATAACTAAAGTGCATGATACTCAAATTAATTTTCCTGAAATAAGAAAGGATGAGAGAGTAAAATGATGAGAGAGAGTAATTAATTAGAAGGAAAGAGATAGTGGGCCAATTTTGTTTTCTTCCTTCCTTAATTCAAGCACTCAATCACAAAGTAAGAAATGTTTCCGCTTTTATATATAGTAGATATTACCGTAAGTCCTTAATATTCCAAATATTACCTCCTATAAGTCCCGATTAGAGAAATACAATTAAGAGAATGGTTACCTAATTTCCTACTTTATGCTAATAAGGATCTTGATGAGTATGAATGAAATACTAAATATGCTACCGATTTGATTTTAGAAATAGTCGTAGTAAAACTATAGTTAGTTCTAATAATTTTCTAATTGGAAAATATGCATGATTATTGTGATCGATCATTTTCATAAACTCTTAATCAACCAGGAGAAATTCAACATTATCATGCCACAAATGATTGAGATCATGGAACATTGGTAAAAATGAGAAATTTAAAAGTCTAGATAAATGTGAGCAAATAACTCACAACTTAAACGTTACTTAATTAAAAACACCTAAATTAACCTTGGGAAATACAAGATATGTAGCTTAGATTATAAAGCATGATAATTAGGTAGTCGATTCTTGTGTTAGTTATAAAACCAACCACAACAACTTTTAAACTAATTACCGTATTATTACTTAATTAAAACCACTAAATTAACCTTAAAACTACAGACTAACTTATATTATCCTTGCACTTTGGCCGTTGCCCCGCACCATCCTCCATATGGAATAACCCTCATTCTTAAGTTTCGTCTTCTTATCATTACTTATGCTATCGGGAACACGAAATACCATTCCATTTGACATCTTATCATTAACAAATATGAGCTCAACGAAAATCGTCGCTCCGTGGGTTAATCGGCGCATTACTTCATCATTGTGATCATTGAGTTGGTTAGTCTCCGCTTATTTTTCTCCTAATTTTCTTTTAGCCAACTTCAACCTTCCAGTAGTGAGTTTCAGCTCCTCAATCAGTTCAATCATATTGATTTTATCAGAACTTGCTCCATAGTGTAATTTACTGACAGGGAAGACTCTTTTTTATCGCTCAAAGTAAATGTTAAAAATGAGAGTGAAACGCAAGATTTTTGTGAAAGATGAAAAATGAAGTATTTAATTAATTTTTTTTTCCAGGTAATTTGAGCATTATGTATATACCGCGTATTTCATTATTAGATTTACTGAAAATGTTGTTGTTTTGGGGAACACTACTACAATTGAGCCTCGTAAGAAAAAAACCTACATTATATGTAAAAATATTATCACAATATATTTATATCATGGATATTGCCACAATTTAACACATGTAAAAATTTTTGCCACGGATTTATTAGTTTTTTGTCACAGTTATTGTTATGTTCAACGCTTGTATGTCACGACTATTGTTAATATTGTTGTTATTGTCGGCGTTTTCCTCTTTTTTTTTTTTTTTTTTTTTTTTTTTTTTAACTTTTTCATATCATTGTAGTTTTTAGTTATTACTGACAGAAAAAAATCCTCGCACCGTACCTCTAAATTATCACGTCCGGGGTTACTTGTGAAACCAACCCAAAAAAACATTTAGAACGACAACTAGTTACTAATATTAATTGTTTCTTTTAATAAATTAAGAGACTCTCTCACAATATAATACCATTGTTACGAATCGCTAATATTGTTTTCACCCCAACTTAATTAAATTACTAAAGAAAAAAACACGTTTAAAATGACTACTAGTCTACTACAACTACATAACATTATTAATTACGTTGTTTACACAAAAAGGCTACACTTACACATTGTGTATGAGATTTTCCATATACAACCAATTAAATTGTGCCACATGTCAAATGCGATTTAACATTATCTAATTAGTTTAAGGGTAGGTTAATAATTGTTGGACCAATTCATAAGTTTTGATAATGACATGTGTTTATGTAATAATATGTTTTACTCGATATATCATATGCGTGTAATTGTGTGCTTTAGTCTTATTATAGCTAGCAACAATTATGAGAAGAAAGATCAAAGTTATGATAAAGTCTGTGAGACAAAGTTATAACAACTTCAGGAATAACTTTGGAAGTGAACTTGGAAGTTATAGCTAACCAGGCATAACTTTAAGGAAAATCGCTTCAAACAAGATCTACATAAATCTACACAAGACTCGAGATGGAAGGTCTTTGTGATCAAGATGAAGAGATGATTCGTATACTGAAGATCTTTGTGAAGATTAGATAGTATAGGTCGTCATTCGGTAACTATTCCATTCGAGAGATTTTATGTTCAAAAGTTATAGCTTTAGTCTATGATTTTGAATGATAAAATATTGATGCATGATTTTGGAAATAAAATGTTTTGAAATGTTTTCAAAAGTTAAAGAGTTTTATTTTTTATATTTATCAATTATTTTAATAGAGAATATATTTATGAGATTCTATTGGTTAGTAATACAACTTATGGGTTGTCATGCTACCTAGGGTTTCTAATATATTCTATCTCAATTTGTTGTTAACCTAATTAGCCCACCTAGTGGTTGAGCCATCTAGGGTTTCGTGAACCCTAGTTTGTGCCACCTAGGGATTCGTGCTCCTAGGGTTTCGTGAGCTATAGGATTCGGCCTCCATAGGTTTGTTTCCTTAGTTTACCTAATCTAGGATTCTACTATATCTTTACACCAATATTTTGAGATATCAAGATAAATATATTTCTATAAGATAAACCAAATAATATT
>JAIUZE010004008.1:0-86224 GCA_022085475.1 Heliosperma pusillum
TCCTTCGAAGTGAGTGAAACACGGGAGTGTCGGCTTAGTAAACCAAGGAGACACTAGAGAGTCTGATCATGTGAGTGATGAGAGCCTTTACGATAAGCAGGGGCTCCAAGCTTCGCGTTGGCTCATTTTGGAGAACTATGATTATTGTTATTGGAGTTGATGTCCATGTTGCAGCACTGTATATGCTATAGCTATCTAGTCTGCTTCAGATAGCTACTTTTTTCATCAATGAGTTGCAACATTTTGGCTCAGTGCACCACTGTGGAAAATCTCTAATCGAAATTTGTATTTGTAATATCTTGTTAAATGTTCATTATTCTTTGGCTCTATATAAAGTTGAGTAAATGACTCATCAAACTAGGTTGCGTCACTGAATGCAACATTCAACAAAATTTCATTATGGGACATCCAGCAACTGACCCTCTATGTTGTTGATAGTGTTGTTGAGTACATCCGAATATCCGATCCCCTTAACCCACCATTTTCAGGAGCTCAGGCACCATAGGTTGTTGCGTGTTGTATACGTGCTATCATCTAATATGTGGCCTCTTTCTTCGTCAAGTATCTTACCTGCTATTGCCTGTTTACATTGCTCAGAGCTTAGAAGTTGCATTCCACTTTAGACCAAATTGTTGGCGAAGTATATTTCAAAATTGTCCTTAGATGGATGTATATCTTGACGAGTTTTCCTGGACTAATCTTAAAGGTTTTTTTTTTCATTGACAGGGAAATGTTTGTCAACACTTTCATGCTGCAAATTGCAGTTTTATCGTATGGGAATGACACTCGTCTACGCCAGATCAAAATCTATGGACCTCGCCCGTATGTAGATATATGCCTTTTTTATTTATAGCTGTTAATTTTTTTTCCCTAAAGTAAAACTTTTAATCTTGAACTTTAACAGGAACCCTATACCCTGTCAACCGTTTCATTTCACATCAGCCGAGTTCATAAGGTATTCAACGGTGAGATAAGGGTGTCGGATCTAGCTTTGGGTTTCGATTCAAGCCCTGCTGTGTTTGCTGGTCATAGTATACATGCACTATTGTGTATTTATCCATATAAGGGATTAACCTGTTTCACCCTATGTTTATCTATGATTTCTGAAGAGGAGAATGTTGGGATGAATTTTTTATGTGAAACCAACAGTAAAATTAAGGTGGTAGGTAGATTTACATAAACATGCACATAAATTGGACTTGTTTTACCCAGTTTCATCTCTTTAATAGAAGAATACTCTCAATTTCAAACTGATCTCATATTCTTCTTAGTGAGATGATTTTCTTATTTGAAGCAAGTCTCGTATAAAGACTCTACAGTATCTGATTGCATACATTAACAATAGACTTGGCAGAACAAATCTGGACTTAGTCCCAGAAAGCGATCGCAAATATTTGAGTTGATATCCGATTGGAGACGTGATTTAAGTAACCCAAATAGTACTTGAGACTCAATTTGTTCCAAATCAAACGAAATCGAACTGAATTGGACACACCCTAAGAATATCTGAAATTGAATACATCAAAACCAATATTAGTTGAAACAATTGGCCCAAATAATAAAGATTCGGAAAAATTCACGCGGTACCCTTGAGGTTTGACAGTTTGCACGAACTACCCAATTTTTTTGTTCGAAAATTTTTAAGAGGTTAACTCGTGTTTACGTGTTTACAACTATAGGTGACACCGCCGGTACACTATCACTACTCTAAATACTCGATAAGTGATCTCATTCCAAGCCCGCTAGCATGATCCCAACAAGCATCAATCAAACATCACTTGCTAATCGACTACTCATCATTTGCTGGAAATATCGAATGGATCACGGTAGGGTTTAGAAAACAACATACAAAGGTCAGTTCACATGTACATAATCAACATCATGTGAGATCTCTTACAATTATCACACAAATCTGACGCCATCAAGAAGCACACCGACGATGTCATCAACGAGCGCATCGTAACCACCAATCGAGGTATCATAAACAAGCACACCGTCGTTAAACTAATAATACCTATCACGACCTATTATCAGAGACTTATACAATTATCACACAAAGTAACAATTCAATGATAATCCAATTAAACTATATAATAGACAAATAACATAAAGTTGTATTTTAATACATATCACGAAGTATTTTATATTGGAACCTGCTATATTAAAATATGTTAAGATACAAAATCTTTTAACATGCTTAACATAAAATAAACTTAAAGCTTAAACAAATAGCTTTAACCTTAATTCACCCTCATGCTAAGCTCGTCCTCAATACGAAGGACAATAATATAAATAGTTTTATTATATGAGACTCTTACTAAATAAAAAGAGGCAAACTATAAATTTCTAAACTAAAATCATATTTATAAAGTACTTGATTTTATTGTGATGAGTCTTATATTAATAGTGATAAAATGATTTAAATATACACAATCAAAAACATAATTAACTTATTCAATTATCTAAATATATGCAAGGTCCAACTTAATTAAGTATTTCTTTTGTTCCAAACTACTTATATCGATTTGCATTTTTAGACTACACAATTCACAAAAATGTGTGAAACATATACTATATTGGTATTTCTTGAAGCTCGTAAAAGGTCGTAGTTGAATGCGTTGTGAGTAGTTAATTTATTTACATTGTTCGTTAAACAAACGAAACAATACACCACTTAGAATGATTGTTAAGTTACAAGGTTGATAAAATATTATAACTTTTAAACCTTCATTATAATTTGGCACAATATTTGAGTATGTTTGAAATATCTTTTGATAATAACAATTTTGAAATAAAGCACACGTGCAATCTATATTGGTTCGTACATAATAGTTCTAGACATAATCCGTGCAATTTCTGCATGAGATTAAAACTAGTTATACAGTATTATATTGGCCAAATTATTTGTTTTCATAATTGATGGAAACATCAAATTATTTGTGATTATTTATGAGCAAATTGACTAAAAAACTAAATGTAGTTATGCAAGAATGACAAAAGTTCTGGATCTTGGAAAGATAAACTAAAGGAAGCTTGAGACATTCAAAATGGAAAGCTAATTATATTACATTCCATGCTTTCCATCCCAAACTTAATACTATTAATCAGTTGAGTTTGTTGTACTAATTTCAACCAAACACATCTGATTTTTATTATTTCGATTTTTATCCTTCATTAACTTTTTCGGTTTATATATGCATTTTTTTTATTTTTTTGGCGTCTTAAGAATGCAAAAACTTTCTATTTTTTGGCGTCTTAAAGGGTTATACACTTATACGAAGTAGAACAAAGTTTAAGTACCCCATCAAATTTTTATGTTTGATGATATTATATTCATTTTTATTAATGTTGATAGCTATCCATGAAATTTTTATCTACACATATTTTTATTTTTGATCGATTTCTATCTTTTAAGCATTTTTTTTCTTTTTTTTTTAAAGTTTCTTATATTCATAATTTTAGTATTAATAATTTATTTCTATTTTTCATTCAGTCTTTTTATTTTACTAATTCTTTTTGATAAATTTTTATTTTAAATAAATAATTGGCTACTATAAATTTATGATCAAATTATTTTATTTTTTCCCTGTTATTTTTTTTTGTTTTATTGGAGTTAAATTGTATTTATTCAAATTATGGAATACTTAACATTTATTTTTATTATATTAATGTCTTTTTGTTTTTTTAGTATATATATTAAATTGATGGACTTAATTATTATTATTATATAAGTCATAAGTCATATTATATAATATGTTATCATATTATATAATTATATTATATATGTACTAATAAAATTAGGATAGTTAATATGTGTAGGAGAGAGAGTAAATAAATGTTCTTGAAATCGTGTGGGTTCCACTTGCCTAGAAAAAGAGGGGGAAAGTGAGTTTTTTTTCAGCCAATAAGAGCATCTTCAATGGTAAACAATAAGACTACTAGCTTAATTTGCCAGATCATATTTTCAAGCTAATTCACTTTTAAGCTACAAAGTACCCCAATGGTAAAACTATTAGTTTTGTGGCTTAACTTTTCATATGTGTGTATTTAAGTGGTAGATTTTTTTTATGTAGGTCTATTTAAGCTACTAGCTCCATGAAGCTAGTAGCTCAAAGCCTCAAACTAAGCTAGTTTATGTGGAGCACTCAATGGTTAAGCAAGTAGCTTAGAATTTTTTTAATTTGCAAGCAAATCCTTTTGCTTAACCATTGGAGATGCTCTAAGAAGGCTGAAAAAACTCAGCTTTTATATTAAGGGAAGATGTATTTTTTTTTATAAATGAGTGATAGTTGATGCATGATCAATGTTTTATAAATAAAGAATATAATAATTATTGGAAGATAGTTAATTAAATAAAAAGAGAAATTTTTTTTCTTATGTATTGTATTACGCAAATGTTTTCAATATCATTATTTTGTTAGTTCGTTCTTTTTCTTATGTATTTTATTACGCAAATGTCTTTAATATCATTGTTTTATTAGTTAAGTACGTTGGATTTGTTGCTCCAAAAGAACAAACCAAAAGAAATTTTTGTTACCTCTCTTTTCATCTCATAGAAACAAAAATCTGTTTTCCTTCTATCCCACATTGGTAGATTTACTTGAGATTCATGTGTTTATAAAGGGTTGTGTATTATAGATGAGCAAGTGTATAACATCCATTCCCATGCTAGTCCATATGAGCTCTGCATATGGGCCAAGATGGCTGCCAGCCCATTTCGTATGCTTGACCTTAGCCCAGTTAATGGGGTGCATTATGAGATTGCTGCCAGATCTTCCAATATGCTCAAGTTTGTTTAGTTCCGTTTTGCCAAAAATCAATTCCTTATCCCACATCAGTGGAGAAGGAAATTTCTTTTAATTTTCTGAACGTTATAAAATAATTGTTAACGCTCCTAATTGATTTCATTCCGTGATAAGGTCCTCATATTACGCAAATTGATAATTCTTTCTCCTTTTAAAAGGTTTCCTTCTTCTGATTATTTTATGCCTTTCTCACTAAGTTTTTAGTTATAAATATGAGCCTTACCATACCTTTAAGGGCATCCAAAAAACACAACAATAATCTCACGTAAACAACACTTCTTTCTGCTTAGTACCAATTCAATATAAAACTCGTCTACTTCCGTTCCAGTTCTTTTCTTCCTTGTACGGTGTTTGGGTGGTTCTCAGTCTGCAAGTCCGGAGAACACCGGAGGCGCGGAAGTCGTGTAATCGTGGAGGTTGAACTGCCGAGAAGTCGTTTGTACCTATGCGGGGCTCTATCAACTTTAGGACAGTGATTCCGTTTGATGATCATTATTTATATACATATTGTATGCTTCCCTTAGACACAATTAACTCGATTTACCGTCTTTCCTTGCTTATTTCTATGCTATTTTAGCTAGAATATAGATTATGCCGCTTTTGTTATGTTTTAATGCAGATTGGATGCATTTGGAGCTTTTTGAGTTGATATGGAGCATGGCGGAGTTGGATCGTAGAAGGTTAAGCACGGGAATCGAGAATGAAAAGAGAATAAATGAAGAAAAGTGGAGAACGAGCCAAAAGAAGGTCTGCTCGATCGAGCAGACTGTACTTGCTCGATCGAGTCGGTCTGAAGGTTGCTCGATCTAGCAACATACCCTTGCTCGATCGAGCAACCTTGTTTTTCGACGACTTTTTCCTATTTTCCTAAACTTTAACCTAATTAATTAGATTTTTGTATTATAAAAGGAAAGCTTGTCTTTCATGCTTTTCTATTCTTTCTTAGGCTATTAAAATACTTTTAGGCTTTAGTTCAGAAACCCTAATTAGTTTACTTTGCCTCCGGATTTATTTCATCAGAGACGATTGTCTTTAGTTCAACTTGTATTCCGTATTCTTCAATCTTTCTTTGTTATTCAATTTAATTCCCTTCTTGTTCTTAATTGTTCTTTGTTATTCCTTTCATTATTGTTAATCATGTTTACTTTAATTATTATTGTTGTTATTTATATTATTATGAGTAGCTAAATTCCTTTCTAGGGTTGAAAGGGGATCTAGGATTGTTAGAATGGGTAGATTAATTAATTGAATTGCAATTGCATGGTTATCGTTTGATTATCGTTTTAATTGTAGTTGCTTGATTACTGGCCAGGATAAATTAACTAGTCTCGCAAATTAGGATTGACACCGACCGGGTTAAGACTAAGATAGGCTACGATAATTGAATAGAACTCGTTTAATGATAGCGATCGCATGTTAAATTGTAGATCTAAAGGGCATAATTGAATCGACCGATCTTGTGACCATAGATAACTTTATTGCATGTTAATTGATTACTCCCTTATCCCTGAATAATAATCCTAGTGAACATGAGACCCTCGGCTTTTAATCTCATTGTTTTTAACCTTATTAGTTTGTTATTGCTTATAGTTAGTTATTGCTTATTATTAGTTGTTATTATTATTAGTAGTTATTGTTATTGCTTTTATTTATTGTTTTTATTGATTGCTTTTAGCTTAGAACTCAAATCTCAAACCCCGAATTGTTACGTAGAGACAAACCTAGTTTAACAGATTAGAATACAACCGCCTCCATGTGGATTCGATACCTTGCTTACCGCTGACTATTAGTTAGTAGTGAATTAGGTTTACTTTGATTAAGGAGACGCGACTTTAACCTTATCAAATTTGGCGCCGTTGCCGGAGAGGCAACAGTTTTCTGTTTGTTTCTACTTAGTTTGTCTTTTTCGTCTCAGGGAACCTAAGTTCCTTGAGACAGTTTCATCCTTTTCTTTAGTTTTTGTTTATGCCCAGGTGTTCTAGGTCCGTTCTCGTGCCCTACGATTCCGAACCAGAGAAGACTCTCCGGTCTAGACGAAACTTTTGGAAGGAAATTCAAGAAGTGGAAGACTTCAGTACGCTTGAAACAGTTTACGCCGAATTCGTCGCAGAAAAACCATCCTTAGAAGAGGATACACCTGTTTCTGCACCTACTACAACCATGCCTACTCTAGCCAGCCATTCAGAGCCTACCGTTGCATATATTCCCAAGGGATTTCAACTCCCTACTACGGGTAATAGTACTTTTGAGATTCGTCCATCTTATATCTCTTTGGTGGAGCGAAACATGTTTGGAGGGAGCCCTACTGAGGATCCTGCTAAGCATATAGAGAAATTCACCAACTATTGTTGCTCTATTCCTTTGACGGGTGGGGTGACACAAGATCAGATCAAGTTGGTGTTGTTCCCCTTTTCATTACGAGACGGGGCAGAAGATTGGTTGAGTGAGTTAGATATGGTTGCACTTGGCATCACCGATTGGAATTCTTTGGCTCTTGCATTCTACAAAAGATATTTTCCGCCACAGAAAACCAATGCCATTCGAAGTCAAATCACAAGTTTCAAACAAGGTCCAAATGAGAACTTTAATGAGGCCTGGGTTCGCTTCAAAAAGCTTGTCAAGTCTGTTCCACATCATGGTTTTGATACTTGGTTCCTATGCAACCAATTTTATAATGGGTTATATGATGATCAGAGGAATTTGTTAGATTCTGCTGCTAATGGGAGATTCCAAAATAACACTACTGATGCCAATGCTTGGAAGTTAATTGATGAGATGGCTACTCACACTGCTGAGTATGGGAATCCTAGGGTTAATGTGAGGAGAGGAGGTACGGATAATGCAGTTGCAGCTCAGTTGGAGGCATTAACTGCCAAAATTGCCGAGTTACAAACTTCAAAGTCTTTGGAAAATAAGCAAACGGTTCATGCCATGGTTCAACAAGAGCCAACCTGTGAAAGATGTGGTACTATGGGGCATAATGCAGTGGAATGTATGAGTACGGTTGAGCAAGTCCTTGCCTTTCAATCTTTTAAGCAAGGTATACCTTACTCCAATTTTTACAATGAAAGGACAAAAGAGCATCCCAATCTCTCCTACCGAAGTCAGAATGTTCTTAATCCTACCCCACCGCCACATCAGCAACAAGGTTCCTCTTATGTGATTCTTCAGAATCGCAATTTCCAAGGTAACTTCAATCGTTCCAATCAAGGAGGCCAAAACTTTCAACAACCTCTACCTCCACCACTTCCAAGTAATGATATGGCGGAATTAAAAGTCATGTTGCAGCAGAGTCTTATGATCCAACAAAAGCAAGATGCTCAGATATCACAGTTGATAGCTCATAATAAGATGGTTGACACTCAAATTGCCCAATTGGCAATTCAAAATCCACATAAACAACCAGGTAATCTTCCTCCTCAAGGACACCCTCCACATGAACAAGCCAATGCTATCACCTTGAGGAGTGGAACCCATTACCAAGGCCCTAAAATGATAAGGGATGCAACCAATGAAAGCTTGGAAGTTGCTGATCAAAGTTCGAAAAAAGGCGAAAAAGAGGCTGAAAAAGAGGTTGCTCGATCGAGCAGAACCCCCTTGCTCGATCGAGCAACCCAGAAAATTTGCTCAAATTCGTCTCGGGAAGTTTCTGAAAGTTACAGTACAGCAAAACTCGATCGAGCAACCCCTTTGCTCGATCGAGCAACCCCTGATCAGGACGAAAAGCCTTCTAATTCATCTTCCAAAGCCAAAGAAGCAGAGCCCATTGTAATTAAACTTTCTTTTCCTCAACGCCTACATAAATCAAAGCTCGATCAACATTTTGGGAGGTTTATGGAGGTAGTGAAGAATTTACAAGTGAGTGTACCATTTACCGAGTTGATCACTCAAGTGCCGGCTTATGCAAAGTTTCTCAAGGATATATTGACAAGGAAGCGGTCCTTTAACGAAGTGGAGACGGTTGCATTTACTGAGGAATGCAGTGCTGTGTTGCAATCAAGATCACCACCTAAGCTAAAGTATCCATGGAGTTTTTCTATTCCTTGTAATATAGGTTGCTTAGCAATTGATAAAGCCCTTTGTAATTTAAGGGCTAGCGTTAGTGTTATGTCAGTTTCTATATGCAAAAAGTTAAATATGGGTCAACTTACTGTTACAAACATGACCTTACAAATGGCCGACCGTTCTATTAAACACCCTTTAGGGATTTTAGAAGACGTACCGGTTAGAGTAGGGAAGTTTTTCATACCAGTTGACTTTGTTGTCTTAGATATGGCTGAGGACACCCAAATTCCTATCATCTTGGGGCGACCATTCCTCCATACTGCGGGGGCGGTTATAGATGTTAAGAATGGGAGACTTACACTAACAGTGGGGGATGACACTATCACTTTCAACCTAGATAAGGCAATAAAACACCCCCTACTAGAAGAGACATGTCATAGGGTTGATATTGTTGATTTAACTATTGATGACTGTCCCCCTTTTCGTTTGGATAGGGATCCTCTGGAGATCGCCTTAATTTCCAGGAATGCTGAAGCTGGAAGCTCACGGAGTAAATTCAAGTACATATGGTCGAGACCATTCACAAAAACCAAGGTGAGCAAGTTTGAGTCGGTTACGCTACAAACCGACAAGGGCGGAATGTTCAAAGTCAATGGTCCGCGCTTAAAGACCTATCACGATAGAGTATTTATAGGAGTGAGAGAGGCCGTCGACCTTTTTGCTCTTGATAAACCACCATGACTTTGAGGTAACACGGTCGTGCGGGACCGATATAAACCAGCGCTAACCGGGAGGCAACCCGGCATTTACTTGTAGTTCATTTGTAAATCTTATTTCGATTAGCGTAGTTATTAATGTTATAGTTAGATTAGATTTAGTTTGGATAGTTAATATAGTTGTGCTTGATTGAGTGCGGTGAGGGAGCGATCTAACAATTCTATTAAGTGTTTGCAGCTAATACAATTGGAAGTCGCTTTAATAATGAAGAACGAAAAGAAAAGAAAAGAAAGAGAAAAGAAAATAAGAGAAAACAAGTGAAAGATGTGCTCTTACTGGGTTGCTCGACCGAGCATACTAACATGCTCGATCGAGTTTTCGTGCATGCCAGACATCAGCCACTCGAGCAAACTTCAAAACCGTGAAAAATTTGGTTGCTCGATCGAGCAAGCTCCTCTTGCTCGATCGAGTCGGTCGGTTCGAACCGGTCCGAAGCTTAAAAAGTAGGGTTTTCACAAAATTTTCTCTTCGTTCCTCTTCTTATTTCGTCCTTGTTCTTCACTACCTCACCCTTATTCTCTCAATTACTGGTATTATTTATCCTTGTACTTTCTTTTATTTTATTTTCTTTTAGCTATTTCCCCTTTTCCCTTTGTTCGTTGTGTCCTTTAGGTTGCTGCTGTTGGTTGATATGTGATTGCTGTGCTGTTAGCGTCACAATGAGGACACTGTGACATTTAGGTTTGGGGGAGAGTCTTTATTTATGTTGAGTCTTTATTTCAGTTGTGTGGTTAGAAAAAAAATCATAAAAATTGAAAAATTTACAAAATCCAAAAACATGTTTTTTTATTTTATTAGGTCGAGTCTTGGTGAATTGTATAATAATGATGATAATTTGCATTGTTTCTGCATTTGAATCCCAAATAAGCTGTCCATGTACATTGTTTTGACTTACTATTTTTGAAAACAAAGCTCATAGTACAAGTCTTGACCGTTTTTGACATACCTTATGCTAATTAGATTTGGCGATTTTTGTTGGTAAACCACTTAAAATTCTGAGGTCTATAAAGCTTCCTAGGCCAGGAACATTAATAAACTGGTCTCATTGTTTTTAGGCTTGAGTGTGGTACCCCTTGTGGAATGTGTAACATCAAATTGCATAAGTGTGACTTTCGTTTCTTGATACTATACGCGTTCGTTTGATAAGTGCATGAGGAAAGGTGATTCTTTTTGTTCAAATAAGCCTCACATAGCCAAAAAGACTTGATTTTATACCCTTATTATTGAGTTCTTTATATTTAGCCATTTTGAACATTTGTAGCCTGTTTCATAACCTATATAATAGCTACATTCCTAGAACTTGCCTACCTTATCGGGACAGTCGCAGTTGCATGTTTTTCTTATCTAATTCTCTACTATGGTTGGGTCGGGATTTCAAAAAGAATATCAATTGGGTGTAGCAAGTATGTTGGCAATTGTGTCATTTATTCCCTTTGTTGAGAAAAGTTGTGAAGCAAAAGAAAAGAAAAAATGATGAAGAAAAAAAAAGAAGATTTGAAAACAAAAAATGAAAATGAAAAAATGAAAAAAGAAAAGAAAAGCAAAAGAGAAAAAAAGAAAAATTGTTGTTTCATTAAATTATTCAAGGGATAATGAAAGGGAATTTACTAGAGTTTAATGCATTTTTCAGAGAGCAATATCGATATCTCTCTTATGTTGTCAAAGTTTAAGATGATTTCTCTAGTCGGTGTTGGTTTGTACTAGTCTTGTAAGATTTGTTTTGGTAAGTGTCGCTGCGACTACCGGTCTTAGCCCCACATTCCCAAACGTGCTTTGGCACAATCCATTTCTTTACCTTCACCCATTAACCTCCCTTTTTGTCCTGATTTATGTACTTTTTAGCGAATGCGTATTAGTTGGGAAAATTACTATCACATTAGAATGCATGCATGTTTCGTAAGTTGAGTGAGTGTTTCTATTTCTTTCTATCTTCACAAAACTCGCATAAATTTATGAGTGCATGAGTGAATCCGCGAGAATCCGACAAATTGAGCCTTGCAAGATTGAAAGGTATTTGGTTTTGTCTATACTACGGTATCATGTAAAATCTTGGATTATGAGCTGTGTTTTCTACTTTCCCGTACCTTTGAATTTGTTTCATTGGTACAACTTGGTCATTACTTTGTCATAGATATGGATAGCTTGGGATTTGTATGTGCATTGACATTAGCTTTGAGTTTTTTATTCACCATTTGTATGTTTGTCTTTGTATGTGTCGAGTGTTTTGCTTAGCGACAAGCAAAGGATTGGTTTGGGGGAGTTTGATGATCATTATTTATATACATATTTTATGCTTCCCTTAGACACAATTAACTTGATTTACCGTTTTTCCTTGCTTATTTCTATGTTATTTTAGCTAGAATATAGATTCTGCCACTTTTGTTATGTTTTAATGCAGATTGGATGCATTTGAAGCTTTTTGAGTTGATATGGAGCATGGCGGGGTTGGATCGTAGAAGGTTAAGCACGGGAATCGAGAATGAAAAGAGAATAAATGAAGAAAAGTGGAGAACGAGACAAAAAAAGGTCTGCTCGATCGAGCAGACTATACTTGCTCGATCGAGTCGGTCTGAGGGTTATGTATTATAGATAAGCAAGTGTATAACATCCATTCCCATGCTAGTCCATATGAGCTCTGCATATGGGCCAAGATGGCTGCCAGCCCATTTCGTATGCTTGACCTTAGCCCAGTTAATGGGGGTGCATTATGAGATTGCTGCCAGATCTTCCAATATGCTCAAGTTTGTTTAGTTCCGTTTTGCCAAAAATCAATTCCTTATCCCACATCAGTGGAGAAGGAAATTTCTTTTAATTTTCTGAACGTTATAAAATAATTGTTAACGCTCCTAATTGATTTCATTCTGTGATAAGGTCCTCATATTACGCAAATTGATAATTCTTTCTCCTTTTAAAAGGTTTTTTTCTTCTGATTATTTTTTGCCTTTCTCACTAAGTTTTTAGTTATAAATATGAGCCTTACCATACCTATAAGGGCATCCAAAAATCACAACAATAATCTCACGTAAACAACACTTCTTTCTGTCTTACTTCTTTCTGCTTAGTACCTATTCAATATAAAACTCGTCTACTTCCGTTCCAGTTCTTTTCTTCCTTGTACGGTGTTTGGGTGGTTCTCAGTCTGCAAGTCCGGAGTACACCGGAAGCGCGAAGTCGTGTAATCGTGGAGGTTGAACTGCCGAGAAGCCGTTTGTACCTATGCGGGGCTCTATCAACTTTAGGACAGTGATTCCGTTTGATGATCATTATTTATATACATATTTTATGCTTCCCTTAGACACAATTAACTCGATTTAACGTCTTTCCTTGCTTATTTCTATGCTATTTTAGCTAGAATATAGATTATGCCGCTTTTGTTATGTTTTAATGCAGATTGGATGCATTTGGAGCTTTTTGAGTTGATATGGAGCATGGCGGAGTTGGATCGTAGAAGGTTAAGCACGGGAATCGAGAATGAAAAGAGAATAAATGAAGAAAAGTGGAGAACGAGCCAAAAGAAGGTCTGCTCGATCGAGCAGACTATACTTGATCGATCGAGTCGGTCTGAAGGTTGCTCGATCTAGCAACATACCCTTGCTCGATCGAGCAACCTTGTTTTTCGACGACTTTTTCCTATTTTCCTAAACTTTAACCTAATTAATTAGATTTTTGTATTATAAAAGGAAAGCTTGTCTTTCATGCTTTTCTATTCTTTCTTAGGCTATTAAAATACTTTTAGGCTTTAGTTCAGAAACCCTAATTAGTTTACTTTGCCTCCGGATTTATTTCATCAAAGACGATTGTCTTTAGTTCAACTTGTATTCCGTATTCTTCAATCTTTCTTTGTTATTCAATTTAATTCCCTTCTTGTTCTTAATTGTTCTTTGTTATTCCTTTCATTATTGTTAATCATGTTTACTTTAATTATTATTGTTGTTATTTATATTATTATGAGTAGCTAAATTCCTTTCTAGGGTTGAAAGGGGATCTAGGATTGTTAGAATGGGTAGATTAATTAATTGAATTGCAATTGCATGGTTATCGTTTGATTATCGTTTTAATTGTAGTTGCTTGATTACTGGCCAGGATAAATTAACTAGTCTCGCAAATTAGGATTGACACCGACCGGGTTAAGACTAAGATAGGCTACGATAATTGAATAGAACTCGTTTAATGATAGCGATCGCATGTTAAATTGTAGATCTAAAGGGCATAATTGAATCGACCGATCTTGTGACCTTAGATAACTTTATTGCATGATAATTGATTACTCCCTATCCCTGAACAATAATCCTAGTGAACCTGAGACCCTAGACTTTTAATCTCATTGTTTTCAACCTTATTAGTTTGTTATTGCTTATAGTTAGTTATTGCTTATTATTAGTTGTTATTATTATTGTTATTATTGTTATTGTTATTATTTATTGTTATTGTTGATTGCTTTTAGTTTAGAACTCAAATCTCAAACCCCGAATTGTTACGTAGAGACAAACCTAGTTTAACAGATTAGAATACTACCGCCTCCCTGTGGATTCGATACCTTGCTTACCGCTGACTATTAGTTAGTAGTGAATTAGGTTTACTTTGATTAAGGAGACGCGACTTTACCCTTATCACCGTTCACGCCACGACTCTTATACATGGCAAATCAGATAAGACCGTCCCTTTATACTATATTTCTAACATTCGAAAGTTGATAGAAATTCTATTTTGCAATGTCTGATAACGTTTTTACCGCAATTCCTTTCAGTTCTACTATGATGCCAAATTTGTTTATTCCCGACATGTCAAAAATGGATCCATTGGATGGTAAAAATTATAAGATGTGGTCTGACAAAATGTAGTTCTTTTTAGGCCAAATTGGAGTCGACTACCCTTTAACCGATACTTCCACTCCCGTCGGTTCAACCCGAAATTTTGAAAAAGATAATAAGACTTGTAGGGGTATGCTGCACCGTCCCTTTATTTGATTTATAGCAAACTGGAAATGCTAAAGACATTTGGGATGAATTGAAAACTAAATATGGGTCTGATGATTTCGGTACTAAAAAATATGTTTGCAAGCGTTGATTGGATTTTCGTATGACCGATAATAAATCAATTCTAGAACAAGTCCATGATTATGAAAATTTGTGTGCAACAATTTTAGCGGAGGGGATGCAAATATGTGAAACTTTTCAAGCTAACTGTCTTTGGAAAACTCCTGCCATCTTGGCAAAATTATGTGCACAACATGAAACATAAACAAAAGGATTTTACACTTTTAGAACTTGTCTCACATATAAAAATTGAAGAACAAAATCGTGCTTTAGCTAAAGGGAATTTTACTCACTCATCTTCAAATACCAATCTTGTTGAGTCAAAAAATAAGTTTTTCAAAAAGGGACCAAGTCATTTTAACAAAGGGTCAAATCACCTTAATGGAGTTAGGAAACCAAACCATGAAAATTTCAAAAACTCTTTTAGGCCGTTTAATGAAGATTGCTTCACTTGTGGTAAACATGGTCATGCTGCAAGAAACTGTCCCGATGGAAAGAAAAATAATCATCGCAAACCTCACAAACCTCAAGCACACTAGACTGAATTAGAAGAAGTTATAGCCGCTGTTGTGTCTGAAGTTAAACTGGTGAACAATATAATAGAATGGGTTGTAGACACAGGGGCTACGAGGCACATTTGTAGCAACAACGAAATGTTCAAAGAATATGAAAAGGTACCTGAAGGGGAGTGTGTCTTCATGGGAAATTCTAGTTTCGTTAGTGTTCTCGGTAAAGGAAAAATTGCTCTTAAACTCACTTCTGAAAAAATACTTGAGCTGAACAATGTTCTCCATATGCCTGATATTCACAGAAATCTCATATCTGGTGCCTTACTCAATAAGGCTGGAATAAAATTAATTTTTGAATCTGATAAGCTTGTACTCACTAGAAATGGGAATTTTGTGGGGAAAGGTTTTTGTAATGGGGGGCTTTTCATTCTTGATACAATAAATAATAATATGTCATTTGGTTCGGTTTACATTGCGAAGTCTATTTCCTTGTTGCATGCTAGGCTAGGGCACGTAAATATTTCATCAACTAAAAGGCTAAAACAATTAAGTTTAATTCAAGACCCAAAAAAACCCTTCAATAAAAATGTAAATCGAACATCAAAATTGCTAGAACTGATATATAGTGACCTAGGTGACTTTAAGAACACTATGAGTAGAGGTGGTAAACGGTACTACATAACATCTGTAGATGATTACTCTAGGTTCACTAAAGTGTATTTGTTGAGTACTAAAGACGAAGCGGAAGAAAAATTTCTAATATATAAAGCAGAAGTTGAAAATCAGTTAGATCTTAAATTTAAACGTGTGAGATCAGATAGAGGAGGAGAATATGATAGTACACCCCTAAAAAAATTTTGTGAATCTAATGGTATAATACATGAGGTTACGGCACCCTACACTCCGCAACAAAATGGAATAACTGAAAGAAAAAATAGAACTTTAAAGGACATGATGAATGTTATGCTCATTAGTTCATGAATGCCATCTAACATGTGGGGTGAAGCCTTATTGACTGTTTTTCATGTGTTAAACCGAGTTCCTCACAAGATACTAGATAAAACACCTTATGAATTGTGGAAAATCGTAAACCAAATCTAAGTTTTCTTAAGGTGTGGGGTTATCTAGGTAAAATAGGACTACCAGACTTTCACATAAATAAAATTGGTCCTAAATTTGTTGATTGAATTTTCATAGGGTATGCATCTAATAGTGCTGCTTATAGGTTAATTTTAGAAGACGGGTCGAATTTTTGGGCTATAAGAGAATCAAGGGATGTTGAATTTTTTGAACATATTTTCCCTATGAAAGTTAATACCGGACCTGCTTTATTTTCTACATCGACCTTGAATCTAGATATGAGTATTTCAAATGATAATCTAGAGCCCAGGAGAAGTAAAAGAGCTAGGACTGAAACTAGTTTTGGACCTGACTTTGTTACTAGTTTTTATAAATGTCTAGATGAACAATAAGTAAATGTTTTTATACTTGAAGAAGATCCTAGAATATATAAAGAAGCTATGAGTTCCAATGATTCTAATTTTTGGGTTGAAGCTATAAATAATGAACTCGAATCAATTATGAGTAACAATACTTGGATACTTTCTGACCTTCCTAGAGGTTGCAAACCTTTGTGCAGCAAATGGGTATTTAAAAAGAAGCTTAAATCAGATGGCACCATAGATAAATATAAGGCTAGACTTGTAGTATGTGGAAACCGTCAAACACAAGGAGTAGACTTTTTCGATACCTATTCTCCTGTCACTAAGGTAGCAACAATAAGAACTTTAATTGCACTTGCTTCTTTACATGATCTTTATATTCATCAAATGGATGTTAAAACGACATTTCTAAATGGAGATTTGAATGAATAAATTTATGTGAAACAACCTGAAGGGTGTATTGTGTCTGGTCAAGAGCATAAAGTATGTAAACTTGTTAGATCTTTGTATGGACTAAAACAGGCACCAAAACAATGGTATAAAAAATTTGATAAAACAATGATATCCTTTGGTTTTACTGTGAATGATTTCGATGCATGTGTTTATTCAAAACATGATAAGACTGGTTGTGTGATATTATGCTTATACGTGGACGATATACTTATATTTGGAACAAATATGACCGTTGTAAATGAAACAAAAATTATTTAAGTTGATATGAAAGATTCAGGAGAGGCACATGTGATTCTTGGAATTAAAATAACTAGGACAAAAGATGGATTATGCTTGGATCAATCACATTATGTCGAAAAAATTCTGAAGAAATTTAATCAATTTGATTGTACACCTGCAAAAACTCCATATGATCCTAGTATCCACTTAAAAAAGAATAAAGAAGAAAGTGTATCTCAAGAAGAGTATGCCAAAATAATTGGTAGTGTAATGTTTCTTATGAATTATACTAGACCATATATTGCTTATGTCGTGAGTAGACTTAGCAGATATACTCACAATCCTAACCGTGAACATTGGAATGCCTTAACTAGATTATTAAAATATCTTAAAGGTAAAATGAATTGGGGATTACATTATCAAAGAACACCAAGAGTTTTAGAAGGCTATTGTGATGCAATTTGGGTGTCGGATAATGATGAAATTCATTCCACTAGCGGTTATGTCATTACTCTTGCTAATGGTGCGGTGTCTTGGAAGTCTAGTAAACAAACATGTATAGCTAAGTCAACTATAGAATCTGAGTTTGTTGCTTTGGAATTGGCAGGACAAGAAGCCGAGTGGCTAAGAAGTCTTTTATCCGATATTCCATTGTGGGAGAGACCAACTCCTTCCGTTTCCATGCATTGTGATTCGCAAGCTGCAATTGGTGCGGAAAACAACCAAGCCTATAATGGCAAAAGAAGACATATACGTCTAAGGCATGGAATAGTGAGAAATCTGATCAGAAATAATGTAATTTCACTCGAGTATGTAAGATCTGAGAGGAATCTTGTCGATCCTCTAACAAAAGGCCTATGCAGAGTTGTAGTGCTGGAGTCAGCACGAGGAGTGAGGATAAAGCATGTTGAGTAGTGAGTTGTGATTGACACCCATCTTAGAGTTATCTAAGTTGAATGGGTCAAACGAAGTCACAAGGATCTCATGTATTGAATACTACGACCATTCCTCTTAATAAAATTTGCGTTGTGTATGTAGTATTCTATTATTATTATTATTATAGAAGATGCGCGCAGCTTTCATTAAAATAAAATAAAATGAAAAGTTTACATGAAGTTGGTGGGGAGCCGAGAGACAATCTGAGCCCCCACTCCCTTAGCTATAGCAAAACTAAGCCTAGCAAAAATATAAGCGGCCACCCGAGCCCCAGCATCTTGAGATACCGAGAATTTCTGGATCCGCTTGAGAAAATTTAATAGCATTTGACAGCCCTGCGGTTCGAACCTGAGATCTCAGGGGAAACATAACAAACACAAAGGCTGCGACCATTATTATTATTATTATCATTATTATTATCATTATGATTATTATTATTATTATTATTATTATTTTTTTTTTTTTTTGGAAGAATTCAGAGTTCTCATTAATAAATGGAAAAAAAGAACACTTACAAAGAAGATCCAACTAAAAAGAGAAACTAAACAAAACACCCTAACACCTCACCCTAAGAACAAAGAAAACATTTGAGCATTTACAGACTCATTGCTCCAGCCATACAGACGAACACAGACCTTATATTTAATCAAACGAAGCAACTGAGAAACCTCACGATGAAACCCCTGAAAAACACGAAAATTTCTCTCCTGCCATAAATGAAAAATGACCGCAGCAAAGGAACATCTAGCCACTTTCAGACGCCAGCCCTTGCCCTTACACAAAGCAAGTTTATAAAGCTCATGCTTTAAACTCAGAACAGCTCGATAAGTACCCTGCCAGCTAAGAACTTGCTGCATAAGCTCCTTGGAGAAAGAACATTGAAAGAAAATGTGATCAGAGGACTCAGCCTCACAACAACAAAGCACACACCTGTTAACCATAATTATCCCACGCTTGCAAATATTATCAATAGTAGCAAGACCACACTGAGCAGCCATAGTAGCAACAATACCATGCCTAGGGATAACAATAGAATCCAAAATGGGATTCATCCAACACAAATTGTGACTTGCCCCATGAAAGATATAGTAAACATCCTGAAGGGGAAGCTTACCAGAGACAAACCAAACCTGAAACAGTTCCTGAACAGCATCTCTAGAACCCACTTTGATGATGAATTCATCCCTTATTCTTAGAATCCTCTGCCAATCTAGTGTATAGTCATCGGGAGCTACTTGTATTTCAATGAATTTTCCATTGATGAAAGCCATTGTGAATTATTATTATTATTATTATTATTATTATTATTATTATTATTATTATTATTATTATTATTATTATTATTATTATTATTATTATTATTATTATTATTATCATTTTTTTTTATTTTTTTTTTTGCAGAAAGATCATAGGTCCATATATTAGAATAAGAGTGATAATACAAGACCTAAAAAACTATCTACAAAGGAGTCCAGAGTAGACCCCTCAAGCAAGAATCAAACTAGGGCAAGAAATACATGACCCTCATACTAACTCGATATTGAATCCATCTAACTAAATGACTAACAGGCATTTGAGTTCCTTTAAAGATTCTAGTGTTCCTCTCCTTCCAAATAGCATTGATTGTACTCAAGAGCACACATCTTCGTAGGTGCTTTATCTTAGTGTTTCCCTTGTTGCACACCTTGAACCACCATAGAATATCAATAAGTTTGTTTGGCATTTGAAGAACCTGAAGTGTACTCCAAAGCCCCTTCCAAACCTGTAACGAGTATGAACAATCAAAGAACAGATGACTACTTGTTTCTGCTGCTTGCTCACAAAGGACACACCTATTAACCCACACCATACCACGCTTGACAATGTTATCAACAGTGGGCAGCTTGTTTTCAACTGCCAGGGCACCAATAATAGAGTGATTAGGGTACACATAAAGATCAGTAATGGTGTTAGACCAAAACTTTCTGTCACCCTTAGGCCTCAATATCTCATAAAGCTGTCGAGCAGGGAAAACTGGATGCAGCAGCAGCATTCTGATTGCCTGCTCATCAGCATAAGCCCTCCAAACTCTAGCAATAACATGCTAGCACCATGACCCTTTACTAGCAGTGACAGGAACCACAACAACATCAGCATGGATATAAGCTTTGATCCATTGAACCCATATGCTACCAGGTTTAGTTTGGAGCTTCCATATCCACTTATGAAGCTGAGTTTTATTCCAACTTAAGATCTCCTTAATGCCAAAGCCCCCTTCTCTTCTAGGCAGACAGATACTACTCCAGCTCTTATAAACCATACGAGTATGCCCAGCATCAATCCCCCATAAAAAATCCTTGCAAAGCTTGGAGATTTTCTTGATGATTCCTTTAGGGAGAAGAACAATCATACCCCAAAAGTTATACATGACAAACAAGACAGAGTTAACTAACTGCACCTTGCCAGCATAGCTAAGAGTGCTGTTAGCCCAATGCATAATCTTGCTCCTGATTTTATCAATGAGTGGCTGGTAATGCTTATCAGTTAAAGTAGCAGAGAAAAGAGGCATACCTAAGTATCTAAAGGGCAGGCTACCTTCAGAGAACCCAGAGGAAGACAGAATTAAAGCCTTCACAGAATCAAGAACTCCCCCAAAATATATGTTAGTCTTTAGAGGATTAGCCTGCAATCCAGAATAACCAGCAAAAGTCTCAAGGCATCTAGCTATAGCCATAACAGAGGGCAAATCTCCCCTTGTGAATACCAGCAGATCATCAGCAAACACTAAGTGTGTTAGTTTAAGCTTAGCACATTTAGGGTGAAGAGAGAAGCCAGCAGAGTTAGGGAGAGCACGAAGCATTCTAGAAAAAACTTCCATACAAATAACAAACAGATAAGGGGACAAGGGATCCCTCTGCCTGAGCCCACGCTTACCAGGAAAGAACCCCTCAATCCTGCCATTAATATTCAAGGAGTAATAAGGAGAAGTAACACAAGTCATCGCCCATTGAACAAATAGAGGAGGAAACCCAAATAAGCTCAGACTATCCTGCAGAAAAGCCCAGCTGACAGAGTCAAAAGCTTTGCGAATATCAACCTTGAGGAGGCATCTGGGAGTCAAGTACTTTCTGCTGTACTTATTAGTTAGTTCATAAGCTAGCAGGGTATTATCAGCTATATCCCTTCCAGAAACAAATGCAGCCTGCTCAGGCCCAATAATATCATCTAACACTCCCTTCATTCTATTCACCAAAATTTTGCTCACATTTTTATAAAAAGTAGTACAGCACGCAATTGGCCTATAATCACCCACAGAAGCAGGGGTGTCCTTCTTAGGAACCAGAGTAATGATGGTAGAATTGGAGAATTTAGTCAAGGTTTTCCTTGCAAAAAAATCATAGATAGCAGCAGTGTAATCTCCCTTGATGATGGACCAACTATCAATAAAAAACCTCGAGGAGTATCCATCAACTCCAGGACTTTTATTTCTGGACTTCAGAGCACTAAAAATCTCAGCCTCATTAATAGGTGCCACCAGACTATCCCTAGAAAGACTAGTTACCTTTCTCCCATAGAACAAGTTTGCAGGCAACTGCTGAATAGGCATAGTAGTACCCAAGAGGCTAGAGTAAAAATCAACAAAAGCCTTTGCTACCTCCCTATGCCCAGTGCAGCTCCTTCCATTAGTATCCTTAATCATCCCAATGTTGTTTCGAATTTGCCTATCCTTTATCCTAGAGTAGAAGTACGCAGAACTGCTATCATTATGATTGAGATGCTCCACCTTAGCTCTTTGCATAAGCACACTCATTTCCGCCTTCTTAAGAGTGGTATACTGACAAAGAAGAAGATGCTCCTTAACAATAAGATCCTTATCTCCTACAGAATTCTGCATTTGTATTTGACAACCCTCCAAGGCCTCTTTAGCCAGCTTAACCCGAGCTTTCAGATCCCTGAAGACACTGGTATGAAAAGGCTTAAGAGTCCCCTTTAAGCTTTTGAAACAGCCTAGAGATAGCATTGCCATAGAAAGTCTTCTGCCAACTAAGCTCCACAGTGGGGATAAAATCAGGAGAAGTAGCCCAACAATTGAGGTACCTAAAAGGCTTAGGTGGAGCAACAGTATGATTTATAGAAATGACTAAAGGGGAATGATCAGACACTCCAGCAGGGTGAACAGTGACAGTGGCAGATAGCAAGTCAAGCCAAGCTTGATTCACCAGAGCTCTATCCAATTTTGCCCACTTAGGCTGAGCATCTCTTTTATTAGTCCAGGTAAAAGAGCATCCTGTAGCAGGGTGATCATGTAAACCAGCAGCTCCTACACAGTTAACAAATTCTTGAATCTCAGTAGTATAAGGCTTGACAAACCCCATATGTTCCTCACTATGAAGGACAATATTATAATCCCCAACACAAACCCAAGGTTGAACAATGGAGGAAGAAAGCTCTTCCAAATTTTTCCATAAATCCCTTCTAGCAACAGCAAAATTATAAGCATACACAAAAGTTATCAGAATAGATCTTTGTGTCTCATAATGAAGCAAACTGCAATGAATGAACTGAGCATGTTTCTTCAATACTTGCACATGAACCACTCTAGGATTCCAAAGAATCCAAATGCGCCCATTATAATGTGCCACATAGTTCTCAGCAAGAGTAAAAATTCCAAACTTATTGCACCAAATTCTATTAACCCAAGGAGCTTTGACATGAGTTTCTAACACAGCCCCACAGTCAACTTTATTAGCAATCATTAAGTGGAAATCCCTGACCTATCTCCTGGATCAAGGCTATCCTTAGGAATACTGTTATCCTCTTTCTGAATATCAATAGGGTCAGTTTCTTGTGAGAGCACTGAGAAATTATTCGTACTTTCCTCCCTAAATTTTTGCTCAAGGCTCACTGTAGCCATATCCTTTTTAAGTATACTAGGCCTTCTCTTTGATTGGATCAGCTGAAATCCTTCACCATCCAGATGCTGCTGAGGTGGTGTAGTAAGAACAGGCACTTCTACAGTCACAGGAGCAGGAAGTGTAACAGCTACTTCCTTTGGCATATAGACCTTCTTAACTTGCTGCTTACGACATTTCTCCTTAGTATGCCCAATCTTTTTACAAGAGTGACATTAATAGGGGAGCCACTCATATTCAATACGCTGAAAAATCTTTCCTCTGTATGGTGTATCAAGGGTCATAACTGTAGGCAACTCTGCAGATAAGTCCACATTTATCAAAACTCTGGCAAAGGATATTCTACTCTTCTGAGAAGTATGCTCATCCGCACGTACTGGTTTTCCTACATAACTATCCACTTTGCTCAAAGCCTTTTGAGACCAGAAAGCAGGATCAAGGTTAGGAAATTTGACCCAAACTGGCACTGTAGAAATATGCTCCAGTTCTTCTACAATGGAGGGAGACCACTCTTTTAGTATCAAGGGGTAGCCATTCATGTTCCACGAGTCCTCCTTAACTTTATCCATATCCTCCTTACAGGAAAAACGAAAGTAGTACCATCCCCTAGCATAGTAAAGCACTTCTGGACTCGTTATATGATTCCAAGACTTAGCAATCAAGGATTCAAGCTGGGCTAGAGTCGTAGATCTTCCCATTACCGCCCCTACTAAAGTAAACTTCCAATACTCAAGTTCCTCAGTAATGTCTCCTTCCTCTATCACAATTTCTGCAGTATCAGGTTGGACATAGGAGAGGTTCATACCCTTCCCTGTTGATTTCAAAAGGCTCGTGAAAGTTTTAGTTGGTTTAGGAACTTTACCTTCCTGCACAATTGGCGGTGCTATAGTCACAATTTCTATCACAATTATTATTATTATTATCATTATTATTATTATTATTATTATTATTATTAATTTTTTTTTTTTTTGGAAGAATTCAGAGTTCTCATTAATAAATGGGAAAAAAGAACACTTACAAAGAAGATCCAACTAAAAAGAGAAACTAAACAAAACACCCTAACACCTAACCCTAAGAACAAAGAAAACATTTGAGCATTTACAGACTCATTGCTCCAGCCATACAGACGAACACAGACCTCATATTTAATCAAACGAAGCAACTGAGAAACCTCACGATGAAACCCCTGAAAAACACGAAAATTTCTCTCCTGCCATAAATGGAAAATGACCGCAGCAAAAGAACATCTAGCTACTTTCAAACGCCAGCCCTTGCCCTTACACAAAGCAAGTTTATAAAGCTCATGCTTTAAACTCAGAACAGCTCGATAAGTACCCTGCCAGCTAAGAACTTGCTGCATAAGCTCCTTGGAGAAAGAACATTGAAAGAAAATGTGATCAGAGGACTCAGCCTCACAACAACAAAGCACACACCTGTTAACTATAATTAGCCCACGCTTGCAAATATTATCAATAGTAGCAAGACCACACTGAGCAGCCATAGTAGCAACAATACCATGCCTAGGGATAACAATAGGATCCAAAATGGGACTCATCCAACGCAAATTGTGACTTACCCCATGAAAGATATAGTAAACATCCTGAAGGGGAAGTTTACCAGAGACAAACCAAACCTGAAACAGTTCCTGAACAGCATCTCTAGAACCCACTTTGATAATGAATTCATCCCTTATTCTTAGAATCCTCTGCCAAATTGGGGAAAGACAAGAACTTGAATCAAGGTCCCAACAAGAATGGGAGTTAAAGACATATTCCTTTGACCATAACAGCCAAATGGAATTACATCTATACACAAACAGCCAGAACATCTTCAACAGTAACGTTTTGTTCCAACTTAAAACTTCGCGAATACCAAAACCACCCTGATGCCTACTACGACAAACTTTAGCCCAACTGAAGAAAATCATCCTCCTAGTAGCTTCAGACCCCCACAAGAATTGTCTACAAGCTTTATCAATGTCATTCAAGACACCCTTAGGAAGAAGCATAGAAGCACACCAAAACGCTTCTAGACCAAAAATGGCAGAATTTATAAGATTAACTCTCCCAGCATAAGTAAGTTGAAGACTCGCCCAATGACCTAGCTTACTTGTAATTTTGGCAAGCAAGGGTTGGAAAAGATCTTTAGTAAGCCTGGATGAATGCAAAGGAGTACCAAGATATTTGAATGGGAAAAAACCCTCAACATACTCAGTAGCAGTCAAAATGCTGAGCTTAACCCCAGCTGCAACACCAGCAAAATAAATGTTGGTCTTGATAGGATTGGGGACTAAACCAGAGTAACTAGCAAAAAGATACAGACACCCTTTAGCCGCTAAAACAGAAGGCAGATCACCCCTGACAAAGACAAGTAAATCATCTGCAAAAATTAAATGAGATAGACCAAGTCTACCACATTTAGGATGAGGGCTAAACTGAGGAAAATGCTTCATATTCCTGAGTATCCGGGTAAGAACATCCATGCAAAGAACAAAAAGAAGAGGGGACAAAGGGTCCCCTTGTCTAAGACCCCTTTTACCTTCAAAAAAACCTTCATGACACCCATTAATCTTGAGAGAAAAACGGGAACTAGTAACAAGAGTAAGAATCCAATTGCAAAACAAAGGAGGAAGACCAAAGAGAGGAAGAATCTGCTTGAGGAAACGCCAACTAACAGAATCAAAAGCCTTCTTGATATCCACCTTAATCACACATCTAGGGGTTTTATACTTTCTACCATAACCATGAAAAAGCTCATTAGCTAACATAGTATTGTCAAAAATAGACCTATCCATCACAAATGCAGCCTGCTCCATCCCAACAATAGAAGGCATAACTTTGCGAAGCCTGTTAGTTAAAATCTTGCTAATGGTCTTATAAATGATAGTACAACACGAGATAGGCCTATAATCCATGACAGAGGAAGGAGAGGGACCTTTGGGAATAAGAGAGATAAAAGTGGAATTAACCTCTTTTAAAAGCTTCCCAGTAGCAAAAAAATCAAGTATAGCCTTAGAAAAGCTATCATGAATAGCAGGCCAAGCATCACGAAAAAAACCAGAAGAAAAACAATCAGGTCCAGGGCTTTTGTTAGGGTCCATAGAAAAAAGAGCATCCTTAACCTCAGAAAAAGTGACAGGAGCCACCAAATGCAAGCAGTCCTCAGCAGCTAAACAATTACCAGTTGCCATAATAGAAGAATCAAAATCAAGAACTGGCTCCTCAGTTCCTAAAAGACCAGTATAAAACTCAATAAAAGCCTTAGAAATATCTGAAGGATCAGTACACACAGAACCCCTAGAGTCCAGAACTTTAGAAATATGAGAAGAATTCCTTCTAGCAGCAATTTTAGAATAGAAATAGGAAGAGTTAGCATCCCCCATTCTGATGTCAAAAACCTTAGCACGCTGATAAGCTATACTCAATTCCACATTCTTAAACTTACAGTACTCCTGAGTTAAAACCTCTACCTGCTGGCCAAGCAAAGGGTTAGTGGGATCCAGCTGCTGTTGGAGCTGACACTCATGGAGCTTCTGCTGGGCAGTACTGAGTCTGTCCATAATACCACTAAAACGATCCTTGTGCAACAAACGAAGATTCCCCTTGAGTCTCTTCAAGTGTTGAACAAGCTTATACATAGCACATCCTGAAATGAAAGAATTCCATTCATTCAGAACCAAAGGACTGAACTTAGGATCCTTCCCCCAGCAATTGAGATATTTAAACGCAAATCTCCTCATCTGACACCCAGAAGCCAAGGTAACAATAATTGGAGAATGATCAGAAACCCCCGCAGTTAAAGCTTCAGCAAAAGAGTCAGGATAACTCATGAACCAAGAAGCATTCCCTAGAACTCTATCCAGTCTCATCCACTTTCTATCATCAAGCTCCTGCTTATTAGTCCAAGTGAAGAAACATCCCTGAGTGCGAATCTCTTCCAACCCCCCATTGGCAAGAGCAGAATTAAAATCTGCCATAGCAGCTAAGTTTGGAGGATCATTACTAATTCTCTCATCACAAGAGCGAACACAATTTATGTCACCAATCACCTGGGTTGCACGGACACGGCCAATATTTGCCCTCCGCGTGTCCGACACGGTGTCGGACACGGACACGCCTAGGACACGGCTCCAAACGTGTCGGACACCTCAAAAACCGTGTCCTTGGTTTTTTTTAAAAAAAGGTGTGTCGGACACGGTCCAAAAAAAATTGGACACGGCCCGTATTTGATTGGACACGGCATTAACAATAATAATAATAATAATAATATAATAATAATAATAATAATAATAATAATAATAAGGAAATAATAATATTAATTCCAATAATAATATGGTATGGTGGTGGTATAGCCGGTGATGGGCTGGGGTGGGCAGATCTAGGGACGGAAAGGTGGGGTGTGGGTCGTTGGATGTGGGTCGGAGCAGGGGGAACGAAAGGTCGGTGTTGGTCAACGGAGAGAGGAGAAGAGAGTGCAGGTGAGGGAGGAGGAATGTGGTCGAGGTCGGCCGTCGGCGAGGTCGGTGTTGGTCGGAGCAGGAGGTGTGGGGCATGGGGTATGGATGTATGGGTAGGGGCATGGTTGGTGTTGGTGAATGAAACTTTGGCCGGGTGACCAAAAATGAGGGCAAGTGCGGGGCGGGGGGAGGAAGGCCGAGAACGGCCGGCGATGAGGAAGGCCGAGAACGGCCACTGAGGTTTGCCGGCAACTGGTCGCAGGTGGTCGCCATAAGTGGTGATGTGAGATGAGGGAAGTGAGGAAAATAATTTTGGGTTAGGAATTGAAAAAATGAAAAGGGTAATATCGTAAAGGTTGTATGTGAAAGAGTAAAATCCGTATGTGAAAAAGCACGTCCCTATCCCTAATATTATTTCAAAAACCCACCTTTTCACCAAATTCAGTCACTCACCATTCACCAAAGTAATAATGGTGTGTTTGTGATTTGTGCATAAATGGCTATATTTGTGCATAAATGGCTGTGTTTGTGATTTGTGCATAAATGACTTTAAATAAGATGTGATATGTTGACTTTAATTCTTTAAATGCCATTTATTTGTGCCATTTATGCTGAATTTGTGATATGCTGAATTTATTTGTATCAATCAAACCATTATTTTGGGTTTGTAATTTGAAACTTTGTAGTTTGTAAGGCATGTTTGATTTTAACGTATAAGATATTAATATTGGTCATTTCCGACTTTGTGCATTTAATTGATCAAAATTTAGATGATGGTGATAATGTTCTTCAAATTCCCTTTATTTTAATATGTATATTGATTTTTTTTGCCGTGTCCGTGTCCTAAAAATTTTGAAGTGCCGTGTCCCGTGTCCGTGTCCGTGTCCGTGTCCGTTTTTTTTTCGTGTAACCGCCAATAACTAACCAAGGCAGAGCAAACCTAGCATTGGAGAGGAAATCCCATAAAGGAAGCCTATGAGCTGGGTGATTAAACCCATACACACAGGTTAACTCCATATCAACCTGCCCATGACTGACACGCAAATGAAGCCACTGGCTACAATTCTGAATACACTGAATTTGAATTGCAGAATTCTTCCAAATTACCCATATCCTACCATTCGAATGAGAAGAATAATTATCCAAAACAAAAAATTGCTTAAAATTTCTTCTACGAATAGAAACCGCTTTGTGACTTCTAATACGCGTCTCTACAATACACATGATATCAAGAGCAGCATTATTGAACAAAGAAATAACCTCTATTTGCCTGAAAGGCTTATTCATTCCCCTAATGTTCCATAAACCAATCTTCATGGAGAGTGAACAGGTGGTGGTTCCTCTTCCTCACTAACCTCCTGCTCAGCCCAAGAAGAGCAACCAGAAACTTGAATCTGCTGCACTATTTTACTGAGTTTTGAAGTACTCTTCCCATGCTGAGAACTCACATCCTCCTCCACAACCAAAAGGCCAAACTGGTTTAATGAAACAGGAAAAGAAGGGAGAGACTGCCGCTCAACCCCCTCCTGAACATTAAGATCCAGAGCGTGATCAGTGGTCCTGAGGCTATTGGGCAGAGCATGAGCTGGGCAACCACCATGCTCATGTTGATCCAAGAAAGCCCTATCACTAGTCACCAAAGGCACAGGATTATGGGCCACAGCTACAGGCAGACCACCCTCACCTGCAACCGTGTCCACAACCTGAGGCCCAAGGGCCTTACCATCCACATCAAACTCAGTGACCTGATTGATCACACCAGAATCAACCTGCTTTCCACTATCAGAAGCCTTAGCCTCCTTAGCCAATTCTTTCTTTAACAACTTACAGACCTTTTGTTCATGACCCAATTTCTTACAATGATGACAGAAATAAGGCAACCATTCATACTCCACATCCTGAACAATTCTGCCTAAGATTGGAGATTCAATAACCACAAAAGTGGGTAGAGGCAAAGCAAGATCCACCTCCACCATGATCCGAGCAAAAGATAACCTCTCCTTCCTGGTAGTGATAGGGTCAGCATAGAGAGGAGTACCAAGTTTACAGGCAATCTTACTCAAAGCGGAAGCAGACCACAAGTGAGGATCAAGATTATGCAAGAGAACCCAGACAGGAACCTTAGAGATAGTATCTAACTGTGTGGAGAAATTTGAGTCCACTGCTTTAGCAAGAGAGAATGCCCATTCAAGTTCCAAGCATTGCCACGAAGAATAACATTCATATCATCTGGATTCGAAAAACGAAAATAGAACCATCCTTTCTTAAAGTAGAGGACTTGAGGTTTAGTAACATGATTCCATTGCTTACTTACAAACTCCTTACCTGCATAACTGTTGGTTTTCCCCCAAGAAATTGACCCACTAACGTATTTTGCCAAAATAATAGCTCACTCTCAATATCCTCCATTTCAATCCGCACTGAAGCCATAGAAGTTTCAGGAGCACCCCTCAACTCCATGCCCACAGTAGACTTAGTAACCTTCTCCACCCAGGAAGGCTTAACTCCTGCTACAACTGGCACCTCAGTCTCAGGACCCTTACATCCATCATCAAGAGAGGCAGCAACCACCGTCTCATCAACTGTTACATCCCCAACCGAACACACCCTAGGAATTGAAGCTATCCTCGGAGAAATCCGAGACCCAGAAGCAACATTACTAGCCAAACCCACTGATTGTCCCACAGATTTGCCAACAGACTTATCTAAAGCAATACTAATTAAGGAATTCACCGAATTAGGGTTACCTACTGGAGTAGAAGACACATCTAACTGATCCTTCCGAGGCGGCAGAACTGTAATCGCTATTTTCTTTGGGCGTCCCATGGTCGGAGAAAGAGACGAGAAACAAACGGAAGAGCCACCGCAAAACGCGATGAATCGCCGCGCAAATCGCCTTTTCCTTAGAGAGAGAACCCTCTCCTAACCAAATTATTATTATTATTTTATTATTATTATTATTATTATTATTACTTTACTATTATTACTATTACTATTACTATTAATTGGTAATTTAAGTTTAATTATCAGCTTATTTTAGCGTATTTAATTTCGGTTTGTAGATGAGTAATTTCGGAATAATAAATGTAAAATCGAAAAGTGCGGAGTGTATACTTATATGACTATTTACGGATTTACTGTATAGTCTCAGGTTTGAACGACTATGACTGGGGTCTCGCTATATACTTATAAATTACATCTCTGTTTTTTGTGCCCGAAAATAATTGTCATCGTCTTATCTCAATAGGAAATTCGGTATAAGCCTGACATTATAAGGTCGAGTTGTTCTATTAAGAAAGTATAAGTTGATTCGGCGGGGATTTTTTTAAGTTACAATTCCTGTTAATGCATCGTTATACACACACTTTCTAACATATTATAATCTAACGAATACTTTTTTGAACTACATGCTTTTTATTGTATTTTTCTAGATAATAATCAATATAAAAGAGGCTTTTTTGAGATATTGCAAAATTGCGAAAAAGATATTAGAGGCTTTTTTCGAGCGATATTAGAGGTCCACATCATCTTTTCACTTTTTGGGAAATATATTTTAAGATATTGCAAAATTGCGAAAAAGATATTATGCAATATTTTTAATATCACAATCATCTTTGTTAATTATCTATTTCACATCATCTTTTTCACTTTTTTTTTTTAATATTTTTAAGATATTTTGGATTATCAATCTAACAACTTTTTTTTAATGTAAATCATTTCGAAACTATCAAATTTGGATTCGTGACAAAAAAATGTTTTTATTTGAGTATAATTTTTTTTTATTATGTACTACAATATTGTTTATAATATGATACGAAGTATAATTAGAGTATAATTATGTACTACATACGAGTGTATATGTATTTGAATCTCTTAAATATTATTTAAGAATTTGTATTACAACCTCCACAACACTGAAATTTACATCATTGACAAAAATTAATTTATGAAAGTATTATAAAAAAAATTGATATAAAAAATAAAGTGGAAAATTCTTTTTATAGTTATGGAGTAATATTTTCTTAAAAAAAATAATAGCATTTTTTCTCCATGTTTAAACTCTAAAATAATTATTTCTACATATTATAATTATATATATTGGTAATGGGACAATTCATTTGACAAAATAAAAATTTGTATTATTATCTCCACGTTACCAAATATTAATATAGGAAAATATGATGCAAAAAAAAATAAAGTGAAAATCTTTTAAGTATTTCAATACACATTTCATATAAAAAATAAAGTGAAAATTATAAACAAGTGATGTTTATAATTTTTATATAAAAACTTTTACATTTCATTCAACAAAAATTACTGTAAAAAAATTATGAAAATAATATAATTAGATTTGTGATAAAAGAATTGTTATTATTAGGTTATAGAATATCATATTATTTGAACATAATTTGTGTGAATCTTAGTATATTATTTATTCCACATTGAAAAATAATGTATGTGTGCTGAATATTATACGTATAAATAGTAGAATTGCTCATATTAGGCAATTACCATAAGGCGGGGGTGATCCTATGATTACAAATAGGAGTCATATTAGGAGCTCATGAATCAAAATCAATTTATACTTCAAATAGTTTCATATTCACATGTTTTTGTGTGTCAAATGAGCAACTAGAAATTACGAAGTACAAGTTAAAGAGAATGAAGATTGGACTTTAACATTATATCTATAAAATATATACTTCAAAATAATTCAAACCTAATAACTATTTGAAATATTCAAAATATGAAGTTATATTAGTTTGAAAGCCCAAGCGATGCACGAGTTACTTAACTTAGTTATTAATAAAGCAAATTTGTTACCATTATGACCATTTGTATTAAACAATTTTATATTATATGTGCCAATTTTACTACTCTTTATTATACCATTTTAACATGAAATATAAAACGTTCTTTCAATAATTTAACTACGCTTCTATAACTACTCTTTTAGACACGTTATCTTAGCCGCTAGAAAACTAATGCGCAAAAGCCATACTTCTTGCTTAGTATGTAGTTAGTACTTATAACTCAAAAATATTACATAAAACTCATTTAAATTTGAGTTTACCGTTAAAAAAATATAATGTTTTTTAAAATAAAATCATTCAAATTCTAAATTACTACTATTATTCTATGATTCCTAACCCAATTTGTTTAAAATAACTTAAAAAATACGAAGTATGTTTTATAGGGGATTGAGTAAATCAATGAATTGTATGAATATTGCACTTAGTAGGCAATCCTTTATTTGTGTAGTACGTAGAACCATTAATTACCAACACTTTTATAGTTTAATTGTCTTGAGCATTTTAATTTAGTATAGAATTCAACAATATTAATTAAATAACATATTCAATTTTGGATATAATTTAAGTAAATAAATTATATTTATATTTTAATGTTAATTTAAATATTCAAGTAAAGAATTTTCCAAATTCAAATAGGAAACTGGTAAATAAATAATTATTTCCTAATTACAATATGAAAGTTATAAATAATTAATAGAAAATTTTTAAATAATTAATTATTTACTAACTCTGATAGAAATTTTTTAAATAGTTATTTAAAATTTATAGTGTCAAAATATTGTAGAGATAATAATACAAAGGTATTATTTGAAAAAAAAATACAAATTTTGTGATGAATATTTTATTTCCATTAATTTCATTATATCATTTCTAAACTAATAAATTTGCCATGAAGTATTTATACCTATACAAATTTATTATATCATTTCTAAACTAATAAATTTTGGGTCGCATGGCAAATTGAATGAAAAGGTTAATCGAGCGTGAAATCAGGCTGGTTAACTTTATTAAATAAAAGAATATCATTTCCATAAAAAGTCGAATTAATATCAAATTTAACAGCTTGAGATAAAATTTGATTATTTTATTAGGATATAAAATAATTAATCACATGAAAATTTACTTCATGTCAATATTATATTCTTAAAAGTTAATAAGTTAACGGTCAAACTTTAAGTATTTAATAATTATTTCGTAAAAGTTAAAAAGACAAATTTATTTCTATAAGTTAATTGTTACTCCGTATAACTTATGAAAATGACATTAATGTAGACCCGTGCATCGCACGGGCATGAAATCTAGTTCCACAATAAAACTAACAACACCGTAACGAGCATAGTACTTAAGTACATTAGGAATATTGTACTACTGAAAATTGTGCATTTAATTAATCATTGGCCGCTCCCTTTGTCTTCTTCTTATCTCTAACTTCAAATTAATAATTTCTTATGATGATAGGCAGAAATTTTCATTTGTTAAAATTAGTAATATTCAAACAGTATTATACATGCATATTTCACTAGTTTATCATGTTAGCTTACGTTCATTTGTTGAAAAATTATCGTAACAATACTACGTACGTGACTACATGCACATTTCACTAATTCATTTGTTCAACTACATTCATACTCCTTACATTGACAATACCGATCAAATCACATAATTTTGTATGCAATTTTTCGATGACAGAGTATCTAGTTACATAATGAGATTTCTAAAGTCATTTGAAGAGTAAATATTATAGGCCCGAATTGGCCCGAAGCCCGCTTTAAGGCCGCATGGGCCGGGTTTGGGCCAATAAAATAGGCCCACACATATGGCCCGACCCGACCCGACCTGCACACTTGGGCTTAATTTTATGCCACGACCCGGCCCAAACCCGACCCGGCCCGGCCCATGATCACTCTACTTTCACGGAAGGCATTCTGCATACTTTCGAGTCGAGCTATCTCTAAAACGTTAACTTAGTTAACCTCGTTTCGTCAAACATGTAAGTCTGAGGGTGTAAATCCCGTATTTTATTATTTTTATTTATTATTCGTTCAATTAATGTAAGATTCACGTCAGAAATAAATTCAAAGTCGATTTTAATCAAAAACTTTTTATATAACCTTTTTAGCAGTGATCATGACGTCGGGAAGAATCGCAGCAGCAACCGCGCCTTTTGGAAGGATCGCAACATCTGCTGCGCCTCTTCCAGAGGCTGCCCTGCTACTGCTCTTCTTCTTCTTCCTCTGGTTTCAGTAAACTGGTTCTTATTTTTTTTCTTTGTTTATAAACTGTAAATCGTATTTATCTTTCACATAAAACGTTTTGTTCTTGACTTAGATCCCTAATAATTCAATATTAGCGGAATTTCGTCTTTGAATCAAATTTGGGTTATAGATGTTCGATTCGTTCATATCAAATCTCTGGATTCATTGTTGATATAAATTGTAGTGTAATTAATATGTTAAACCACTTCTACTCGAGTCATAGGTCAATAATCCATCATAAATATACAAAACAACATTAACTGCTCGTGATTCTGACTTCACAGTCAGAATTCAACTCAAGAACAGACGCAACAAGCCATGCGCCTCTTCCAAAGGACACAGTTGTTGCTGCGCCTTTTCTAGGTTGACTTATGTCCCTGAACTTCTGTTTTCGCCTTGACGTAGCTTTAATTACGTAATTAATTAACTATTAGTCGTAATATCGCTCCTAATCTGTCTTTTATTTTTTCAAACATTTTCTTTTTCTTCAAATCTTCATTTTGAGTATATTTCTGAGGTAGATCCTGTAATCCATTATAATCTCATTTAGTCATTGTAATTGTATGATTTCTTTGCCTTTCGTATGTAATTCATTCTAAATTTCCAATTTCGACATAATTGAGTGCTAATTATATGTTCACCGACATAGTCTAATTCACATGCTAGGATTAAAACGTTGGATGTTTTATTGCATGCATACAATCGATAACATATCGAATACAAACGATTTCCCTAATAATTAGTAGAGGCCGCTATCGAGGCGAGCGAGATTAGATGTTCGATTAAAGAACTTCCTAATACGTACCCTCAACCCTTACTCTAGATCTTCGTGAACATCTGTGTTCATTGGCATTCACGAGAGTCATTCTAGACATAGAATGCTAAGGGTAACAAGTTCTTAGTGTTCATGTCATTACTTTGTGTCTTGACATGGCATGAAGTATTCAGACGGTTCCAATTTTCCATAAAAATTGGTAGCGACTCCACAAATGCATATTTCTACGCTTGTCCATCCAAGTGCGCCCCTCCGTGGTTCCCCGTGTACCACAGTTCGGCAAGGATCACCTATCCGTGTATCACAGGTAGATATCTTGTTGTGATATGTGGTGTTGGGTAGAGGTCATAGAGTTGACTTTGTTGTGTGCAAGTTAATATTTTGTGCTTGTACTGTTTGTAGTTATTGGCTCGGGTTAGTTGTTGTGGTAGGGGTATGAGTTGTGAACTTCGAGGACGAAGTTCATTCTTAAGGAGGGAAGACTCTAATACTCCGTTTTCTGAGTACTGTGTACTAGGTCGAGTAGAGGTAACTCGACCGAGTCTGTTTGGTACTTGGTCGAGTAGGGTGCGTGTGTCAGTTAGGCATCCTTCTACCTAGTTGTAACTCGGCCGGGTGTTAGTGCACTCGACCGAGTATGGTGTACTCGACAGAGTACACAGGTCTGCGAGATTAATTCAGACGATTTGATTAAAGATTATTATGAGGTTTTAAAACATAATTTCATCAGTTTACATTTCATTATCAAACCCTAATATTCTAAAATCTCTCAAAACCTCTCAAGCATCCTTAATCATCCCAAGCCGGATCTATTGCTTCTTGTCTTGATTGAATCCAATTGGTAAGTGGTTCACTATATGTTTATTATTACTATTGGTATTGATTGTAACCCTAATTGAGTTGGGGAAAAGGGAAGAAGGGTTAGTATTAATATGTGAATTGCATTTTTAGGGGGAGACTTCGTAGAGGAAGATTTCTAGAGATTGCATATTTGTGATTGTTGTGGATTTGCGAAAAGGTATGATTTCGTACTAAGTGTTTTATATGTTAATCTTTGTCATGAGACGTGTGATTATTATGATGATGATGATGATGGTTACTATAGGATGATGATGGTGTTTGGAGTTAGAATTGGAATTGTGATACTTGGTTACTATTTTGGTGATCCGCCGAGAGACGGATCACCCCCGAGTTCGCCTCTCGTAGCTCTTCCGCTATGAGGGGGATGTGCACATTAATGTTGCGGGTATCTCGCTGCGGTGAGATGGAATTTTGATGCCCAGTACTGCGGTTTGGGATCAACAGGTGGTTTTGATGGTCAGGGTGGTAGTCTTATGCTGCTGTGGTGACTGCTGCGGTGGGCCTCCAGTTTTGTTACATTGTTGATTACTTTGTTGTCTTGTACATTGATCAACTTATGGAGTACTGACCCTGTATTGTTTTCTAAAACTGTTGTGATCTATTGGGGAATGGTAAGCAAGTGTTCAACAGGTAATTCGATGATCTTGCGTTGGGGAGTTGTGGGATTGCCGCTGTTGAGTCTTAGCTTACGCATTGTTAATTAGAGTCTTAGACATTTCATTCATTGTCTTTATTTTTATCAGTTGGATTATTGTTACGACGACGTGTCGTCTGGATTTGGAATGATGTAATTTGATTTAAACATTGATTTTAATAAGTATGTTCTTTTATGGTTTATTTGATATGTACTACCTCCGGCAACCGAGATGGTAGGATCTCCATGTACTAAGGAGGTATTGTTAGGCTCTTTTGTATATGGGGTTGATGTTTACATTGGGTTTTGGCGAGTGAGCTAACAAGCGTTGTCCTTACAACGAATAATATTTCTCGTTATTGTTTTTAGTAGGACTTAGTATCGTATTGGAGTTGTATCAAGGAATCGGGATCTCTTGTATTTCATTAAGTTGTATTTTGTATAAATGATTTTTAAAATTTAAGTTTTTGTTTTCATGATTTCTTGACATTCGTGGTTTTTCTTTTAAAGTTTTTAAAATCTCATATTTTCTGCTCCATTACTTTTATTTATTTTGTTTTATAACCGCGGGGTTTCACAAATAGGGTTAGAGTTCTTAAGCTAGTTTTACAATAGGGTGACTTTGTGTCTACCTTTTACCATCGTAGGGGTCTAGATTTGATCTTTTAAAGAGTATTTGTGAATTAGTCGGTGAAGGTGATCTTGTGAAGAGTATTTGTGATAGTTACAAATTTGACCCATGTGATAAATTCTTAGGCAGAAACCTTAATTTAGATGACTTACTTTGTAATACTCCGTATTCTATTACCTTGGTACTCGATCGAGTAGAGCATAGTCGGCCGAGTGAGTGTTCGTACTTGGCCGGGTAGGATTTATTCGGCCGAGTGAGTGGTGTGTTACTTAAGCTAGCTATTGCCTAGGTGGCACTCGATCGAGTGTAGCTGTGTAGGTTGTACTCGACCGAGTGCATCGGTCTGCTGGGTAATTCGAGCGGTTTTGGATTAAGATGATTAAGAGAATATTAAAAAAATTCGTCAGTTCTTAAACATTTCTATTAACCCTAAATAACTCTTTCATCACTCTTACTCATCCTAATCCCATTCCAAGCTTGAAGATCATCCTTGTGTCTAGTTCGTGATCAATCGTGCATCGATATCATCATAAGTCTCTAATCTATAATTAAATTGTATATTGGGTATAATTGTTAGAACCCTAATCTAAATTAGGGTTGGGATTTGGGTAACTATGTTTAGTTTTTTTATTCTAGATTATTTGTATGATTGTTAGGAGGAGATTTTGTAAAAGATCGATTCTAGTCTTGCGTGACCATACATTGAGATTGCTTTTGAGGTAGAGTTTCCCTACTTAGTACATTTATATATTGTGACGAATGTGATGTTGACATTGATGATGATTATGTTATTGATATTGAGGATGGGTGTAATGTTGATGATGGTGATGATTATGATGTTGATGATGACGAGTATGATATTGATTGTAAGGGTAGTGATTGAGATTGTGGAGCATATTTGAGATATGGTTTCACCCCGAATTTTGCCTCTTGTGACTCTCGTCACAAGGGGATATGCACATTAATGAGACGGGATACCGACGTTGTGTTGAACACAAATTTTGATGTCCAGTGTTGCGGGCTGGCATCGGCAACGGTTGGAGTGTAAACTACTAAGGTTTACAAGTTTTAAGGAAACTTGATTAGATTGACTCAAACTGAGAACAATGTCAAGTAACAAATGGATGTTGTTTTAGAGAGGGTGAGTTGTTTAGCTGGAAACTCAAAGGATATGACTTAGAGACACTCCTCTACAGCAAGGCACAAGAGAAAGGACTCAAAGACTGGTTTTAGAGACAGTTTTCAAGTGTTACAGCAAAGCACAAACACCCTAGACTAGACTCAAATAGCAAGCAAGTTAACCACAGTAAGGCACAGAGATAACTTGACTCACAAAGCAAGACACTGATCAAACACCTTGCAGATGTATCAGGCTTGACTCAAACTACAGCTCTTAGCACAAGTTTGAAAGTTTTGAGGGATTTCTCAAAGTTTAATTCATTCATAAAGTCTGCCTTACAACAACATACAAGACCTCCTTATATAGAGAGGCTGATATCTTGTGAACCATTGGATGTATAAGTCATCCAAGGGCCATCTTAGGATCTAAACTACTTCTACTGACACTAATTAAGAACCTCACAAGAGGACGAGTTTAACAACTAGCTAGTACAGACACAAGAGACACAAACAGACTGATGCAAAAAAGCAATAAAGCAGTTTTTGTATTTTTCCTGAAATAGAACTCTGTTGTTCTTGTTGTCTTGTGCTTTGCTCTGGGTGTTTTGTTGCTCCTTGGAACTCTTCACTCTTATGAGGAAGTAGATAAACCTGCCTTAGATGAAGACAAGTTGACTTAGGCAAAAGAAAACATCATCTGAACATGTACTGCCTCTGCTATGCTGCTTACTGGACTCTAGCTTTGGGGTGTCTGTTTCATGGGTTTTTGCTAGACTTCAAAATGGTTTGTCCTGGGCAAACTTGTAGCTTAGAGGGTTGTCTTGATGGTAGGCCATAGTGGGGGTGGTTGGGATGCCATGGTGTACCTCCTAGATGCAGGGTTTGTTAAATGGTCTGTCTGGGCCTGAATGACTTTGTTTCTGTTTTGTGTGGGTAATGTGGGTTGTGTTGGGGCTTGTCATGGGTTGTTGAACCTTGGACTGTCTCCCTCACTGTTGTAGCTTGGCATGGCTTGGTCCTGGCTTGTCATAGCTTGTTGTTTGGACCTTGTAACTCTAGCTTCCATCTGAGGGGTCAAGCTTGTCTTGTTTGTGGTTGGATCATCAAGACCCCTTGGGTGAGCTCCTGCTGCAGCCTCCCCAGGTTGAAAAGGGCTTGACCTCAAGCCTATGTCTTCTTCTCCCTCAGAGTCTTCAAAGAAAGGACTAAGATCTCCAACATTGAATGTCCCATGGACTGCATACTCTCCTAGTAGATCAATTTTGTAGGCATTGGGACCTATCTTCTCTATGACTTGAAAAGGACCATCTGCTCTTGGCTCTAGCTTGTTCTTTCTCTTGGAAGGGAATCTTTCTTTCCTTAGGTTGATCCATACTAGATCTCCTGGTGCAAAGTCTTTCTTGGTCTTAGGAACCTTGGCATTCTTCTTGTATAGATCATTGGCTTTCTCAATTTGTTTTCTGACTGATTCATGGAGTTTTAGCATTTGTTCCACCCTCTTCTTGGCATCATAGTGGACCTCTGACCTGCACACATTAGACAAACTCAAAGGCATTAGGGGGTTAGTACCATAGACCACTTCAAAGGGGGAGTGGCCTGTGGCTGCTGATGGAGCTCTATTGAAAGAGAACTCTGCTTGAGCCAACTTCAAGTCCCAATCCTTGAGAGATTTGCTGACTATGCATCTCAAGATCCTTCCCAAGGTCTTGTTGGTCACCTCAGTTTGGCCATCAGTTTGAGGATGATGGGAGGTACTAAACAACAACCTAGTGTTAAGTAGCTTCCACAATGTTCTCCAGAAATGGCTCATAAACTTTGTGTCTCTGTCAGACACAATGGTCCTTGGGACTCCATGTAACCTCACTACCTCATCAAGGTATAGCTCTGCTACACTCACAGCATCCTCAGTCTTCTTGCAAGCAATGAAATGTGCCATCTTACTGAACCTATCCACAACCACCATGATAGAATCCTTCCCTCTTGTTGTCCTAGGTAATGCCATTATGAAATCCATACTTACATCCTCCCAAGGCCTACATGGGACTGGTAGGGGAGTGTAAGGTCCTGCTTGGAAAGAACTCTTGGCCTTTTGACAAACTCCACACCTTCTGAGCACTATTTGGACTTCTCCCATCATCTTAGGCCAGTAGAATTGATCATGTAGTATGTCCACAGTTTTCTGAACCTCAAAGTGTCCTCCAAGGCCACTTCCATGTACCTCCTTGATCAATAGACTCCTATAAGATCCTCTGGGAACACACAGCTTGTTTCCTTTGAACAAGAATCCATTTTGCAGAGTGTAGGGTGAATCAATGGTCCTTGTTCCCTCTTTCTGTGCTAACCCATCTTCTGCAAAGTCTGGATCTTCCTGATACATATCCTTCATGAACTCAAAGCCAAGAACCCTTTGCTCCATGGTTGATAGCAGAGTGTACCTCCTAGACAAAGCATCAGCCACCACATTCTGTTTGCCCTCTTTGTATTTGTTAGAAAAGGTGAATGACTAGAGGAACTCCACCCACTTAGCATGCCTGTGACTGAGCTTATGTTGACCTCCTATGTACTTCAATGCCTTATGATCAGAGTGTAGGACAAAAGGCTTGGGCTTTAGGTAATGACTCCAATGCCTTAGAGCTCTGACAAGAGCATAGAACTCTTTATCATATGTAGAATAGTTCAGCTTGGCACCACTTAGCTTTTCACTAAAGTAGGCTACAAGTTTCTTCCCTTGGATGAGGACAGCTCCAATTCCCACTCCACTTGCATCACACTCAACCTCAAATAGGCAATCAAAGTTTGGCAACCTGAGGATAGGTGCACTGCACAAAAGCTTCTTCATGTGTTTGAAAGCCTGCAAGGCATTCTCAGTCCAAGTGAACTCTCCTCTCTTCATACATTCAGTGAGGGGTGCTGCAATAGTGCTAAAGTTTTTAATGAACCTCCTATAGAAAGAGGCTAGGCCATGAAACCCTCTTACTTCTGTAATGTTCTTAGGGATAGGCCAAGACTGTACTGCAATGATCTTGTCTTGATCAACTGAAATGCCCCTACCAGATACCACATATCCTAGAAACTTGACTTCCTCAGTCATGAAGGTGCATTTCTCAAGCTTCCCAAAGAGTTTACTCTCCTTAAGTATTTCAAACACAGCCTCAAGATGCCTCAAATGATCATCCTTGCTCTTGCTGTAGATGAGGATATCATCAAAGTATACCACCACAAATCTCCCTAGGCAAGGCCTAAGCACTTCTGTCATCAATCTCATGAAGGTACTTGGGGCATTTGACAGGCCAAAGGGCATGACAAGCCACTCATAAAGGCCATGCTTTGTTTTGAAGGCTGTCTTCCACTCATCTCCTTCTCTGATCCTCAATTGATGGTAACCTTGCCTCAAATCAATCTTAGAAAAGAACCTTGAGCCACTCAGCTCATCCAACATGTCATCAAGCCTAGGTATAGGGAACCTATACTTGACTGTGATGTTGTTGATAGCCCTGCTATCTATGCACATCCTCCAAGTCCCATCCTTCTTAGGAACCAACAATGCAGGCACAGCACATGGACTTAAAGATTCCCTAACAAACCCTTTACTCATCAACTCTCCAACTTGTTTCTGCAGCTCTTGTGTAGCCTTGGGATCACACCTATATGCTGGTCTATTAGGTAGTACAGACCCTGGCACAAGGTCTATTTGGTGTTCAATCCCTCTCAAAGGGGGTAAGCCATCAGGAAGTTCCTCTGGAAACACTTCCTTGAACTGATCAATGAGGGGCTTAACATCTGCAGGGATCACCTTAGACTCCTCTTCCTGAACTTCTTTTGATAGCAGCATTACTATAGGTTGCTCCTCACTACACTCTTTGACCATTGCTGACTCAGATAGAAATACAACTCCACTAAAGTCTTCAGCCATACTTGGACTTCCATAGCTCTTCTGATGTGGTGGCAAGGGGGCTAATGTCACCTTCCTGCTCCCATGCTTGAAGGAATAGGTATTGCTTCTTCCTTGGTGTATGGAGCTTTTATCAAACTCCCATGGCCTTCCTAATAGCAAGTGACAGGCATCCATTGGAACCACATCACACAATACTTCATCCTTGTACACACTGCCAATGGAGAAAGGGACCATGCATTGCTTATCCACCTTAACCTCTGCTCCCTTACTCAGCCATCTCAACTTATAGGGGTGAGGGTGATCTTGAGTGCTCAACTTCAGCTTATCAACCATAGTAACAGAAGCCACATTGGTACAACTACCTCCATCTATAATAAGGTTACAAACCCTCCCTTGTATGGTACATCTGCTCCTGAAAATGAGGGACCTTTGATCCTCCTCCAAAGGTATCTGTTGTGAATGCATTACTCTCCATAGGACTAAGCTGTGGCCTGTGTCAGGGAGTGCCACTATTGCCTCCTGACTAGACTCTTCTTCCTCACTCACCACTTCTTCAACCTCAGGCTCATCCCTCTCATACTCAACTAGACCCTCTTTCTCCCAAGCCTCAACTTCCATTATGGTTAAGGTCTTCTTAGAAGGGCAATCCTTCCTGAAATGTCCATAGCCTTGACATTGGAAGCACCTAATTCTGTTCTCAGTCAATGAAGTGCTTGGCTTTTGACCCATGATGCCCTTTCCCTTGTCTAAGGTAGGTGGGGGTGCTGTCTTAGGGGTATCCATGGCTCTAAACCCACTATAAGGTCTGTTTTGAAAAGGCCTAACAGGTTTTGGTGTAATAGGCTTAGTCTTCCCTATCTTCTCAATTCTCAGAGATAAGTTGACAACATCATCAAATGACCACAGAGGTTGCATCCTAACCTTGTTAGCAATGTTCTTATCTAGACCCTCTAAGTACCTAGCAATCCTTTGCTCAGGTTTCTCATTTATATCACACTGTAAGGTGAGTTGTTCAAACTCTCTCAGATAAGATTCAACAGGTTTGTCTCCTTGTTTCAACTTAGACAACTTGATAAACAGATCCTGGGTGTAATCCTTAGCAATAAATTTGTCTAACAGTTTCTTTTTCAGTTTAGTCCAAGACTTGATGGGTTCTTTACCTTCCCTAGCCCTTAACCCTTTCATAGTTTCATACCAAAGGGAAGCATACCCTTTCAGTTTAAGGATGGCTACTTTAAAAGACTTAGAATCATTGTATCCTTTGTACTCAAAGATCCTTTCTACTTCTCTTAGCCATTCTAACAAGTCATCAGGATTAAGACTACCAGAAAACTCAGGGATATCTACCTTAAGATGCTTGTCTGTGTTCCTGTGGATGGAAGCTCTGCTTCTTGTTGAGTCATCTGAGTCTGGATACTCTTCATCATCAGGTGGCCTTCCTCTGCCTCCTCCTTGGCCTCTTCCACGTCCTCTACCTCTTCCTCCAGCAAGCAAATGGTTGCCTATAACCTGGTCCAGGGTTCTGGTTAGGGTGGTTACAATCCCAGCCAGATCCTCCATCCTTGCTTCTACTCCTGCTAGTCTATCTTCACTCATTGGGCTATTTTTGTGTTTTTAAATGTAGTTAGGGAAAATGAACTCACTAAGACTCTCAACCAAAGCTCTGATAACCAATTTGGAAGTGTAAACTACTAAGGTTTACAAGTTTTAAGGAAACTTGATTAGATTGACTCAAACTGAGAACAATGTCAAGTAACAAATGGATGTTGTTTTAGAGAGGGTGAGTTGTTTAGCTGGAAACTCAAAGGATATGACTTAGAGACACTCCTCTACAGCAAGGCACAAGTGAAAGGACTCAAAGACTGGTTTTAGAGACAGTTTTCAAGTGTTACAGCAGAGCACAAACACCCTAGACTAGCCTCAAACAGCAAGCAAGTTAACCACAACAAAGCACAGATATAACTTGACTCACAAGACAAGGCACTGATCAAACACCTTGGAGATGTATCAGGCTTGTTTCAAACTACAACTCTTAGCACAAGTTTGATAAATTTGAGGGATCTCTCAAAGTTTAATTCATTCATTCATAAAGTCTGCCTTACAACAACATACAAGACCTCCTTATATAGAGAGACTGATATCTTGTGAACCATTGGATGTATAAGTCATCCAAGGGCCAGCTTAGGATCTAAACTACTTCTACTGACACTAATTAAGAACCTCACAAGAGGACGAGTTTAACAACTAGCTAGTACAGACACAAGAGACAAAAACAGACTGATGCAAAAAAAACAATAAAGCAGTTTTTGTATTTTTCCTGAAATAGAACTCTGTTGTTCTTGTTGTCTTGTGCTTTGCTCTGGGTGTTTTGTTGCTCCTTGGAACTCTCCACTCTTATGAGGACGTAGATAAACCTGCCTTAGATGAAGACAAGTTGACTTAGGCAAAAGAAAACATCATCTGAACATGTACTGCCTCTGCTATGCTGCTTACTGGACTCTAGCTTTGGGGTGTCTGTTTCATGGGTTTTTGCTAGACTTCAAAATGGTTTGTCCTGGGCAAACTTGTAGCTTAGAGGGTTGTCTTGATGGTAGGCCATGGTGGGGGTGGTTGGGATGCCCTGGTGTACCTCCTAGCTGCAGGATTTGTTGATTGGTCTGCCTGGGCCTGAATGACTTTGTTTCTGTCTTGTGTGGGTAATGTGGGTTGTGTTGGGGTTTGGTATGGATTGATGAGCCCTGGACTGTCTTCCTCATTGGTGTGGCTTGTTCTGGCTTGATCTTGGCTTGTCATATCTTGTTGTTTAGACCTTGTAACTCTAGCTTCCATCTGAGGGGCCCTTGGGGTCAGGCCTGCCTTGTTTGTGGCTTGATCATCAAGGCCCCTTGGGTGAGCTCCTGCTGCAACGGTGGTTGTCTGTTTCGATGGGAACACGGCTACTCGTTGCGATGGGAGCCATGTTGGTTACCGAAGTTTTGAGATGATGATGATTCATGGATGTGAGTGTTTTGTTGCTTATGTTTATGTTGATTGATCTATATTTGTACTAACCCCGTATTGTTTTCTAAAACTGTTGTGATCCATTGGGGAATGGTGAGCAGGAGTTTAGCAGGTAATATGTTGAGCATGCTTGGGGTCCGTTGGGGTTGCCGCTGGATGATGAGTCTTATAGATTTTGTTGTGTCCTAGATGTCGACACTTTATTTTGAGTTTGTAAAGTTGGATTTTTGGAACATTGTATTACTTTGTATTTGCGTTACGGTTGTAATCACATTAAACTACGTATTTATTTAAATGTCGTTTTCATTATGGTCACTTTTGATATGTACTACCTCGGGCAACCAAGATGGTAGCATTCCCGTTTGTTAAGGTACGCTTTTTTAAGGCATTTTGATAGATGGGGGTGTTACAAAGTGGTATCAGTGTTTGCCGATCGAGCTCGGTTTGTATGATGATATCGGGTGGAAGCAGTTACTTGATCCCAAGATTCAACCGTGGAGAAAAGAGGTAAAGGAAGGTACTACTCCTACATTTTATATCCATGCGGATGAGGGTGTTCGATTTGCGGGGCGGTGGTGTGTGCCTAATGATATGGAGGAGTGGAAATTAATTTTGACCGAGGCTCATTATACTCCTTATTTGGTACATCCGGGTGAGGACAAGTTGTACAAGGATTTAAAGATGACTTTTTGGTGGCTCAAAATGAAGAGGGATGCGGCAAAGTTTGTGGCTAGGTGTTTGACGTGCCAACGAGTTAAAGGAGAGCAGCGAAGACCGCAAGGTGAGATTCAGTCTCTTGAGGTTCGGGAGTGGAAGTGGAAGTTAATATCGATGGACTTTATAGTGGGGCAAACCGAGGACTCAGAAGGGTAATAATATGATTTGGGTGATCATTAATCGGTTAACCAAGAAATATCACTTCATTCCTATGAAGGATACGTGGTACAAGAGCAGCTAGCGACGGGTTATAGGAAGAATGTGGTGAAGCTTCATGGTGTTCCAAGGGATATTGTGTTGGATCGAGATGTGCGGTTTATTTCTCGATTTTGGCAAGAGTTGAAGGAGTTGATGGGGACGACTTTAAAGATGAGTACAACCTTTCATCTTGCGACAGATAGTCAGACTAAGAGAACGATTAAAACCTTGGAGGATATGCTGCGAGCTTGTGGCATGTCATTTAGTGGTAATTAGGAGGATAAGTTGAACTTGATCGAGTTTTCCTACAACAACAGTTACCATGCATGCGAGTATTGAGACGACACCTTTCGAGGCATTGTATGGGAGGAGGTGTATGAGCCTGGTGTGTTGGGATGATAGCTCCGAAGCTGTGGTTTTGGGACCACATATGGTTCAAGATATGATCGAGCAGGTTCAGTTGATTAGACAGAAGAAGAAAGCGGCGCAGGGCCAACAAAAGAGTTATGCTGATCTTCATCGTCGGGACATTGAGTTTCAGGTGGGGTGATAAGGTTCTGCTGAAAGTGTCACCTATGCAGGAGTATGATGAGGTTTGGCAAGAGGGCTACAAGTTAAGAGATAAATTCATTTACCTTTATGAGATCTTGGATTATATTTGTAATACTCCGTATTCCTAGGTGTGGAGACTCGGCCGAGTAAGGCTTACTCGACCGAGTACATTGGGTACTCGGCCGAGTGAAGTCTACTCGACCGAGTGATTTTGGTGGATGTCTTTTGGTTGGTTCTGATCTTGTGCATTCGGCTGAGTGACTTTGGCACTCGACCGAGTGAGTCTTACTCGACCGAGTGACTTTGGTACACGATCGAGTAAGACGAATTTCCAGGATAAGTTCGTACGATTAATTATAAGAGCAGAGATTTATTTCATAATTCATTTTACGCTTCCTAATATAAAAACCTAAACTCTTAAACTCTCTCAAGACCCTCTTTGAACCTTTGATTGTTCGTGCCGGATCGCTTGTCCCTTTGCCATGATCGATTCTTGTGGTAAGTATACATGTTATTGATTTGATTGTGTTATATTGATAGTCTTAATTAAATTGGGGGAAAGGGAATGAACTTGTATTGATTATGTTAATGTTAATTGCTTTAGGAGGGGACTTCGTTGAGGAACACTTCTAATTGCTAGTGCTTTCGTGGATCTTGATAAGGTAGAGTTTCCCTACTCAATAATTGTCGTTGTTAATTGATGATATGAGTATATGTTAGTGATTGTGATTGATGATGAAGATGTTGGTGTCGGGTTTTGGGAGTTGTTGTCGATCTCATTGGTTACTATGGTTACTTGTGATTGTGATCCTATTGGGAGACAAGCACGCCCCGAGTTTGCCCCCGTGGTTATCCCGCCACGTGGGGGATGACATTAACGATCCGAGTATATCTCGCTGCGGTGAGATGAAAGTTCGACGCAAGTGGCTGCGGTCCAGGGTCAATATGTTGTTTTGTAGAGCAGGCTGGTAACCTGAGTCTACTGAGGTAACCGCTGCGGTGACCCTCCGGTTTCTCTTATCCCTTGTGCTTTTGCTTGTGCATTGATCGATAGACACATTTACTAACCCTTCTACTGTTTACAAAACTGATGTGATCCATTGGGGGATGATGAGCAGGTGATCGTAGGTAACCCTCAAAGCATGACAGCGAAGAGGATGGGATCACTTATGAGTTTAGCTTCCGCATCATTTGGAGTCTTAGTTGTTAGACATGATTTATTCACTTGTCATTGATTGGAGTTGGTCGGATGGTATGCCATCCGTTTGAGTCATGTATTGGTATTTAAACATTTATTAATAAAGTATTGCTTCCCTTATTGCTTGTTGTGATGTTCACTACTTCGGGCAACCGAGATGGTAGCACTCCCGTGTGCTAAGGTGGTTTTGTAAGGCACCTTGGTGCATGGGGGTGTTACAAAGTGGTATCAGAGCGATCGATTTTGGAACCTAAAACCAACGAACCTAATGAACTAGGAGTATCTAATAAAATGAACCCGGGTAGGAGTCATACGGAGCTACCGCAAAGATTAGGGAGACGTCCCAAAATCGCACCTTTGCCCTTATGGCTCTTACTTGGTCACCATGGGAAGTGTCAGGGTGTTATGTGCATTTAGTGTACTAATATATGTTGCATATTGATGATGTGTGGAATGGAGGTGAATGTGGGGTAGAGTGGTTGTGATTTGTGATATATGTGGTTACATGAGATATAACATGGTAATATGATGGTGAATGTAGATGAAAGGGGTTGTTATGAATGATGATGGTTACATATGATGGCATGTTCTTGTGATGTATATTTTATGCATGTTCACATTAGTTTATGCATGAGTATGAGAAAATGATATCAATTGTTGTATATATGTGTTACAGGTGATTATTATGTTAATTGTTGAGAATGGTGTGGAGTGGAGATGGAATATGAGCTTGAGTATAATGCTATGATGTTAAGCATTTATGTAATGAAAGATGTGTGAACGGGGTGATGATAGATATGAAAGATGTATTCATTATTGATAAGCATGATGCGTATGAATTATGTAATGATATGTGAAGCTTATATGAGATGTAATATGCATGTATGAATGCGATTAGTTGAACGAATGTAATTATAGGCATGAGAATGTGATTACCATTGTCGATCATGTGATATGAACTATTATGATTATGTGTTGTGTTTGGGGCCGTGTACTGCCTGACTCAACCGAGTGGGGCAGAGGACTCGACCGAGTAGCGGTTACTCGACCGAGTACCCTTGACACTCGATCGAGTGTTGGGGTCTGATGTGATTATAAAGTGCTGTATTTTGTGACTCGACCGAGTATATAGTGTACTCGACCGAGTTAGTCGTACTCGATCGAGTAGTGTGTGTACTCGACCAAGTGTTCGTATTTGTCAAAGTTTGTTGAAATCGACCGAGTGGCTTTACCACAAGGGGGTGATTTATAAGCTTGGTTGTCGATGTACGACCGTGTTAAGTTAATTACTTAATTGCCCTTCTATTAAGGATGTGGAGGGGTCGTCATCATGTTGGATTATAGTGTATCGTTGTTATGTGTTTCGAATATATTTATCTTAGTTAATGACTTTGATGTTTTCTATAAGGTGAATATTGTTCCCTATGATTGTATGGTTTCCAAGAGAGGTGCATGTGGTCATTTATGGTTATGTTGGATAGATTGATTAGCCTTGTGAGAGAGAGAGAGAGAGAACCGGTTTTGTGATATGTGATGTTGTAAGGATTTTGTGTGTTAGAGCAATATATAGAGGAGTGTGTCTTTATTTGATCAAATGATAATGTGAAAGAGGAAAGGTATGAATTGCGGATTTAGAAGAGAGATATGAATGGGTATAAAGGGAAATGTGTTTAAGGAAAAAATGAGAATGTTTGAGTTGATTAGGGATATATGCGATGGGGACCGATATAGAAGAATGTAATGATGATGGTACCTAGTGAGTTTAGTCTGTTTGATGTGTAAATAGGACTTGGATATTGTTTATATGGAAAGTGGGATAAATAAGAGACAATTGTGGAAATGAAATATTATGGAAAGTATAATATGAGGGAAGCATCGCGGTGAGGTATGGTAAGGATGGATAGTAATAATATATGATGGGTTTCGTTGTTTATTTGAGCGTATTAATAGCAAATGAAGGAAAATAGTGTGATAAGAGTAATATTTACTGCGGGTGATTGGAAGATTGTAGCGGCATGTTGTCGGGGTCGGAATCTTGAGGTGATAAGAGGGAAGTCGCGTTATCGAGGGCTAGATAGTGAAAGTGAATCCTTGGGATAATGAGCGATTGTAATTGGTGCAAATTAAAAGAAGTATGTATAGCGAGTTGGTGAAGCAAAGAAATAATGGAAGCAATAAAATAGCGGAAAAAGGGGAATGATATTTATGAATTTATGAAATGATTGGTATTGGGAATTATGAGTTAGAAAGAGACAAGTGGAAGAAGAATTCTTGAAGGATCATATTTTGAGGTAAGTGTCAAAGATGCAAAGGACATAGTTTAGTAAGAAGGAGTTGAGAAAAGGTGATACTATTTTCGAATGGATTGTTAAATGTGTTTGTGATCAAATAATATGATATAAGTGTATATTGGCAGATAATATTTTTGTGTGAAATTGTCGGTTAGTAATCGAAGAGAATGTTGTGGAAAGTTAGGTGTAATCATTATGACTTTGGAGGTACTCTAGGTTGTGGCTTGTGTGAGAAGTATTGGCATTTGGTGGAGTATTGATAGAATACCGTTATTATGAAATTTGGCACTCTGAAGTGTTGGGTTGATGTAATGAGGAGACTATAGTATTATTTGGACGAATGGTATAGTTGAGTAAAGAGGCACTTTCAAGGGTAATGGTCTTGGGGTTGGTCTTCGTGTTAACAAGGAGAATGATGAATTATAACTGTGTGAGATTAATGTGGGTCTAGTTTCCTTGCTAAAATTATTTTGGTTGATATGTGTTCGTTACTGGTATAGTTTCTCACTGATTTTGCAATCAAGTGCCTCCAGTTTCTCGACATTCTCAATCATATCAAGAATGTGTGGGCTAACCGGTTGGCCCTTCTGGAGTTTCGCCTCAAAGAAGCGACATGTATGCTCATAAGTAACGATCCTCGGTGCTTTTGAGAATTCGTTAGTGAGCGTGGTGAAAATCTTGTTTGCACCTTGGGCAATGAAGCGTCTTTGCAAATTGCTTTCCATTGCAAAGATGAGTACGTTCTTTATCGCACCCGCTTCCATAACGAAGTCACTATATTCAAGTGTCTCGTTAGCTCTCGCATTGGGGCCTGGGTTTGGCGGTATTGGCTCAGTCAAGTACTTGAGCTTACCGTCAGCAATGGCAGCATTCCGTAATGCCGCCTCCCAGTCCGCAAAGTTGGACCCGTCATTCTTCAGTCGCGTGGACTGATTCATGTGGTCCATAAAAGCTTTAAGCCAGGATTCGCGCGCGAGCGTGGCACTTGGCATAGGGATATCAGTATTTCCAGCCATTTGTTATATGCAGTATTATCAATGTAAACGAGTTCTACACTGAAAAAGAAGAAAAAACATAATAAGCATACTCATCGATTTGAATTTAAGTCTAGTGCAAAATTTGTTTTAATTCAAAGACTCGAGCATTTATACAATTGACCTCCCTCAAGAATTATGTAAATGATCCCAAGACTCAATTATCTGTAAATTGATAAGCGAACCTCTTGGCTAATTCTACCTTTAGAATTCTTGGTCGATAAATTTCTGTAAATTCTATCTTTAGTCCATCATAATCACGAGAAATTCTTCGGACTATAATGTTGAGATAAAATAGGTCAACACACACTACTTACCCGACGTAGAAGGGGTCATATGGAGAGTAAGGTCCTATATGCCTACCGACGAAGTAAGGATTCATAGTAGTTTGGCCTATAAAGACTAGTCTCAATTTTAGGTTTAGAGGAAGATCCCATCAATTTTAAGTGAACTAATATCTAGCATGCGAGAATGAATAAACTAAAATGAGGGCTTAAATTCGAGTGACATCTTTATGTCCATGATAACTAGCATCCAAATTATATGACTCAATTTTCATGCATTTTAGTAGTAGGTGGTTTGGTTTAGGCGGAATATGATGCACTAACTATCATGTGATGAAAAAGCAACAACGGAAAAATACATAAAAATATTACAAAGTCCTAGTGTGGCCTATCTACCAAAATGAACAAAAATACAACTTTGGAATCCAACCCATTTGGACCCGAGAAGCTTGTCTTGATGTTCCATCTTTGTCCATGTAGCGGGAGTGAGCAATCCGATCTCCATATTTAGTCTTCTCAAAATACATTTAATAAATTACAAAATATAAACCTATTTACATTCTAATTTAAAAACATAATTTAATGAAAAATAAAATGGAGATTTGAGATCTCAAAATTACATCAAAGATCATGTTTCCATCATTACGAAAACATGATCAACTAAGACCACACTAGGTAATACAAATTACAACCGATTGCAAAAATACGCAAATTAAACCATTCAACCATTCATTCAACAAATAAAATGCTTCAACTATAAATTAATCATTCAAGACATAATTCTTTAATTATGAAGAGTAATTTATCCAAACCACCTTTTAAAATGATCAAAATTATGTGACAATTCCTTAATTAATCACAATAACCCCAACCAAACATAATCCAATTTTAATTCATATTCTTTAACATGAATTAATACAACATTATTTTAAACCTCTTTAAAATAATTGGGTATCCAATTATTGTGAACTTCTTCACAACAATAAACGAAACATTATCATTATAATGAATAATAACAAAACTATCAACCAAAAATAAAAAAAAACGAACCGTTTTTTTTTTTCTTTTGGCAGCCACGTTTATTTTAAAAATACAATTTAATTTGATGTTACTAATATTTTCAAGATCGGGTACAAATTATCAACATCTAATCATTATTAAACATCGATACAAACTAGATGATTCAATTTAACAATTTAAAATGAATACCGAAAAATATATAGCGATGAACATTCAAATCGATTTCCATTTACATTTTAATTTAATCCTTATTAAATCAAATTAACTACAAATTCATCATGTTATCGTCTTAACTATTTAAAACAACAATTATAATGAATCAAAATGGAAAAACAAGGCAAAGTTTTTTTTTCTTTTTCACGGATGAACAGTATAGTGAACAGTACCAAAATATTTTTTTTTTCTCTCTCGGCAGCAGCAGCAAAAACACAAAAAAAACCTTTTTTTTTCTTATACTCGGCCGAAAACAAAAAAACAAAAAAAAATTTCTAATCTTATATTTCATCAATTATGAAAAACATATAAAATAATTTCGTAGCCCTTGGCTCTGATACCACTTGTTAGAAATATCGGTATATTTCGTCATTAATTTACGGATTATAACGAAACTATAGTATATGAATTACGAGTCATAAATGAATTGCATAATATAAAATTATAGGAATTTAGAATTAACCTTTGGTCCTAGCAAATTTGGCCTATGAACAATATCGAAATCGATATTCTCCTAATTGTTGCACCTAAGATGCTCCGAGATATGCCTTGCTTGTGCTAAAATTTTTAGAGAAAAGTTACTGCTAATTTTTCTTTTGTGTCATGATGAATGATAGAGAGAATTAGAGAGAAAAATCTGAATTTTTCTTGTTGTTCTTCTCTTCTATTTGAATTGGGCCGTGTGACTAGGGTAGTAGAAGGAGGAGTCTCTCCTTCTTTTACTCCTCTTGTCATTAGGGTTTTTGACCTAGTTACCATAAGAGAATAATAGGAGATATTTTCTCTTATTTTTATCTCTTATGGACCGAAAAATAAGAGAGAAAAAGACTATTTTTTCTTTCCTTTTTCGGTTATATTAGCATGTAATATAATATATACGTCAACTATAAATATCCGTATATTTATAATTTGCTAATTAAATATAACATATTATGTTTAATTACGAATTAACATTTTAATTCGTTTAAGCTTATATTATATACATTGATTAAATATAACGGTTTATATTCAATTACGTATTACATTTAATTCGTCTCAGCTAATATTATTTAATCGTTATTAAATAATCATATCATCATTACATTGACTAACCTTTTAGTCATATACATCGACTAACATTTTAGTCATATAATAAGGCATCAATATGATTATATTATTCATATAATCAAATCTCTCGGACACATCCTTTAGGTGTGACTTTTAGGGACCAGTTGATCACCGCCATTAAAATGACAATAACGTCAAACTCCTAGCAAGCCAACCGTTATTGATAAACGTTAATCAACTCTAAAACAATACAACAACACAATTAGTAACTTCAACACCAAGTAACCTACAAACAATACAAAAAGAAATATTTGAAAAACAATCTAAACAAAATATGACACTAACAAGAGTTCAATTTGATATTTAGCTAAATTGCCTTCCCCGGCAACGGCGCCAAATTTGACGAGCTTATTTTACGGTGTCGTTAATTCCGCGAATTAGCTAGGCCAAATAACAATTTGTAAAACCAATTCTAGACTCAAACCAACCTAATAAAAAGGGTAGTAAGGGTAAGAAAAGGGTCGAACCCAAGGGAAAGCGATATTAGCTAAAATAATCTAATCTAGACTCTTGCAAAAATAGCAATTAACAAAACTAATGGATCTAATCACAAATTAAAGCACTAATTGAAACAAAGACTTGAATTACTTACAAACTATGATATTCACAATGGAAAACATGTAGGAAAACATAAATGGGGGAGTTTTGGGTAAAAGGATGAGTTAACATGAAATATGAAAATCTAGCTTAGGCACTAGCACAAACACCTTCAATGCAAGTAATCAAATATGTGAGAAAATACTTAGTGTAATTTTCCCAAGCAACACAACAATTAGCAAAGATGACTCCTTTCTTCCTCTCCTCTCATTTATCTAATACTATCTCCTAAGAAATAGTCAACATGAATTAAACCACCCAAACTTGACCCTTTACAACTAAATCCACACTTATTAAAACATAAGCATAAACAAAGGAGTAAGCTTTAAGCATTCAACCAAAGGATTAAGCTAGAATTATGCAATTCAACATTAAACCATGTAAAAATCACACAACATACAATTTATTTCTCAAAAGACTCAAACTTTTAAACCAAAGATGAAACCTTTCAAGTTTACTTCATACATTCAAGCATAGGGTGACAATTCCTACCAAGAACAAGCATTTATCAAGTAAACAAAATGTCAAGCTAGTCAAACCAAACATTCATTCACTCAACATAAAAGATTAACATAAACAAATTACATTAAATAAAGAGGAAGAGGATAATAGAGTCATACAATTGCTAAAGGTGTGAACTTGTTCAAATTACACTAAGCAATAGAGGATTAGCTACCCATAGTCTTCATAATACAACCAATTTCTAAGCAAAACCCATTACAAGAGCCAAACTTGAAGAACAAAAAGAGAGAATTCTAAGGAAAATATAATGTTGTATCTATGAATGCTTGATGCCCTTGTCTCTCTTCAGAAATCTTCTTTTATACCCTTGGTCCGCAAACCTAGGGACCTTGAAAGATGGGCTTCCAAAAGACAAGACGAGAAAATGAGAAAAACCCGTGCTGAGAGATGACGCAGGCTGCGTCGTGCTGACGCAGGCTGCGTCCTACGACGCAGGCTGCGTCGAGCACTGCCCAACTTTTGCCTTGTTTTTCCTTCTTGACTTTCGTTGACCCCATGGATATTGACCCCGCCTTGACTTCCATTGACCCATTGGGCTTGGTCTTCAAACCTTGATGATTCCTTGCTAGCCCACTTCAAGTTCCGGGTTTTTGGGTCTCGGGTTTTCGGGTTTGACTTTTATTGACTTTCGGGATTTGACTCTCCAAATTGACTTAAAATACTAAATACTAACATTATTACAAAAACTAAAATTAACATAAAACATAGCTAATGACCCGTAAAAAGTAGAACGAAAGACTCTAAAAATTACTACTAGACACGACAATATTTGACGTTGTCAAACACCCCCACACTTGGACTTTTACTCGTCCCGAGTAAAACTCGAGATTAGCACAAATGACACGAGTCCAACAAAGTGTGTGTGTAGGTATTGACCTCTCTTCCCTCACTACACCCTTCTTATACCCCCTCTTAAACAATCCACCCATAACAAAAACAAAATAAAAAGACTCAATTCTTGTGACACTCTTCTCTCACTCCCCCTCCTTATATCATCCCTCAAGACTAAAGACACGACATGCCACCTACTCCGACTCAACTCAACTCCTCCCTCCTTATAGCTCCCAATAAAGTAGTATGACCATCTTTGCCTTATCCCAAGGCATAGCGAGATGGTCTTTCTCAACAATCTTCACACAACTCCACTCCTTATATCACCCCCTTATTACTTCACTAATGCAAATCATGGTTACTTGGTTGGCTCCAAACTTCAAAATTTGCACAACCAAGCACCCATCAAGATAAATCCACCAATTTGAAACAAAGTTTTGTGACTCAAAAATAAAAATAAAAGGGTCCTAAACTAGCCTCCTTCCAATTTCCTCCTTATCACTCCCTTCTTATTCCTCCAAAATCCTCATCATAGGAAGAATCATGCTCAAATTTTTTTTCATTTTTTCATTTTTCTATTTTTTTCTTGAAAATCCCTCATTTTGCCTAAGGTGCCCTTTCGGGTTTTCACCTTAGCTTTTCCTTTCCTCTCATTGGTGGCTCGCAACTCGATTCTTCATTTTGCCCGGAATGCCCTTTCGGGTTTTCATTCCGTCCTCGGCCACCTTCCCAATCTTGCCTAGGTGCCCACCCTTGTGGGTTTTCACCTAGCCGGGATTTTCAAATTTTTTTTTTTTTTTTTTTTTTTTTTTTTTTTTTTTTTTTTTTTTTTTTTTTTTTTTTTTTTTTTTTTTTTTCTTTTTCATCAAAATAAAGACATATAAAAATACAATGCATCAAAAACAAACTAACTATGTACAATCTTCTCCCCCACACTTAGAATATACAATGTCCTCATTGTAGGAGAGAAGAAAAAAAGGTTACCTCATCAATTGCCGAAAGGAGAAGACCCCGAGGCACCTCCTCGGTTTCTCCTCCTATCCCTTTCTTCTCTAATCCGCCTTCTTTGCTCCATGCCTTCATCAAGGGTTGCTTGGGTGTAAGGAAAAGGGTAGCCCGGGTTTTGTTGCATGGACATCCCAAAGAGAGAGCTAGCCAATCCATAAACGTCCTCTTGCGCCACCGCATTTTCATAGGAGTCTTGAAGATAGGTGTGGTGGCGCTCATTTTGAGCGCTAAAGTGGCTCGTAGCTTGCTCCCTCCAAGCATTTTGGGTGGCCCACATATCATTTTGTTCCCGCCATCTTTTATCTTGTTGCTCTCTCCATAGGCGGGCTTCCTCTTGCCCGTCTAGCATCCTCCTCCATTCCTCACTTTGAGCCCTCTCGGCCTCCGCTCTCAATCTCTCCCTCTCCTCCACAACATTGTGCCAATCATCCAAACTCTCAAGCCTACCTCCTTGAAGTTGTTGCCAAGTGTTTGAGGCATCCACCCTCTCACTAATGTGCGCCAAGACGTCATTGGTGCTAGCAAAATAGTTAGCCATTTGTTGTTGCCATGGCTCCACGGGTGTGCTAGAACGACCCTCCGCATCAAACATGGGGGTGTCGGTATCATGGTGGCTTTGCAATGGTGATTGGAAATGGAATGGTGGTTGTTGTTGTTGTTGTTGTTGTTGTTGTTGTTGTTGTTGTTGTTGTTGTTGTTGTTGTTGTTCAAAATTGGTGGTTTGGGAAGGTCCTTGCTCAATTGCAAGGATCTCAATCTCCTCTCTCAAATGCTCACTTCCCTCACCACCCTCTCTCCTTACCCTCCTTTGCCTCAAAGGCACTTCTTCTACCTCCTCCTCTTCCGCACTACTTACCCCCAAACTTTCCTCCCTAGGACAAACAAAATCCCATGCCGCGGGTCCTCTAGGTAAAGGATTGTTTTGAGGTCTAGGCAACTTCATGTAGCTTAGCCCGTCACTTCCCAACCAAAACCCTTTTAAGGGTTGCTCCTTGCTAGTCTTAAACATGTGAACTTCTTCTAGCCCAAGACGGTTGTACCTCGTCAAACCCCTACATATGTTCACCGCTTGACCATTAGGAATGCCCCCCTCATAATGCCTTACCAAGAAAGAAATCACCCCCCCACAATGGATGCTTGCCCTTGCCGATTTTTGCCTATGCTTGATGCAAGCTCTCAAAAACAAATCGGCCCAATCCGGGATCCCTACCCCCTCCGGAAGCATAGTCCACAAACAAAGCCGGATCTTCTCCGGCACCTTGGTGGGTTCTCCCGCGGAGTTGAAAATGGTGGTAAGGAACCTAGTAATTAGGCGGAGTACGGGGTGGGTGATGGCTGACAGTTTGGCATCCTTAGACGGGCCATGGTCATCGGCAATGTTACCCCACATCTGGTGCATTTTGCCCCTTGGGCATCTAATGTCTACGGGTTGCTTGGTGATTTTTAGGATTTGACGGATTTCGGAAGTTGGGGCTTCATGCCAAGTTTGGTTCAATCGAAAGCGGTAGGCTTTCTCCTCACCTTCGGGCACATCCAACTCCGACAAGGTTGCTAGAAACTCGTATGCAAAACTCCTATAGGTGTAATCCCAGGAGTTTTGCTCGAGATAAGCCTCTAGCCCTACTCTAGCTAGCATGTCCCTTGTCAAGTCGAACATGCCTAAGGGATGGAGGGTGGTTGGGCAAAAGAATTTGGTTGCTACAAGAGGGTGAGTGGATATTTGATCCCAAATTTTCTTATACTGAGCTTGCATCCTCTCATAGCCCATGAACACCGCTTCAACCTCGGTGTCGGGCTCACTCACCGCGGCCCTCTTATTTTTCCCTTTGCCAAACAACTTAGAGATCTTTGGTGCCATATCTGCAAAATGTAACAAACAACACACTACAACAATAACAAGCAATCACTCGAAAGGTTTTTCACTCAAGCAATTCAACAAACACTTGGTGTGCAACACTTTCTACACCTCAAAAAGCTAGTGTTTGTTGAATTTCGTTGCCTTACTCAGAAAACTTTATCCAATCCTAACTACACAATCAAGCAAGGGGAAAGGGGAACTCAACCTAAGACTAAAGCTAGCCTAATTCGAGCAAAAACTTGAAGGATAATGAAAAAGTCGAGTATGAAGTTATACCTTTGCTTTTCCACAAGATTCAAGTTCCTTGATGATTAGAATAGGTAGGAATTCGACAAATAGCCCTTAAAAACCCAACTAAAGACCCGAAAAAAAGACGAATTTGAGGGGAAAAAATCTAGGTTTTTAAGACGGATTTCTGAGATTTTAGGGTGAGTGAGATTGATTTTGGGGTTATTGAGTGTAGAATAATGATTAGGGAGAAGATTTGGATTGGTTTGATGAAGGTTTTGGAAGATTTGAGTGAGAAAGATGGATTTTTGAGGGATTGGGGGTTGGGTTTGGTGTGGTTGTCGTGAAAAGCAAAGAAGAAGATGAGGTTTTGTTTTATGAAGAACACGGGCAAAGGCTGAAGAATAAAACGAAATCTGCGCTCGACGCAGGCTGCGTCCTACGACGCAGGCTGCGTCGTCACGACGCAGGCTGCGTCCTTCACTGCCGGATGGTTCTTGCTTTTTCACTTAGCAAAACTTTTGCTAAGTGATCCAAACACCTCCATACTTGCAAATTCACTTCAATGGTCCATAATAACCTCCAATATCTAAATTCCATCGATTCCCGAACTTGTTATCCGTGGCACGCATCCCGAGGCGGCCAAAAACTCGCAAAACTTCACAAAACCGTTAGTAACTTCAAAAAAATTTTGTTTGATGCAATGTCTAACCAACTTAAAACAACTTAAATGCTAAGATTTAACAAAGAAACTTCAAAGACATATTCACAAGGATAGAGTATGTACATGTTTTGCCGTTTATTTAGAGTCGATGGCTCGACTTAGCTATTTCAAGCTTTTCAACTTTGATAAATGGGGTCTTCAAGCAAGACCTCTTCTTCCCCCTCCCGGGTACATCCTTCGAAGTAGTGCTTGAGACGGTGGCCATTCACTTTGAGGAGCTTTCCATCCCCGGGCCCCTCCACTTCTATAGCTCCATGAGTAAACACTTTCTTGACGGTGTAAGGTCCAAACCATCTTGACCTCAACTTGCCCGGAAAGAGCTTAAACCGGTTTTGGAACACAAGAACTTTATCACCTTCCTTGAAAACTCTACGGTTTATCATCCCATCATGCCATCTTCTTGTTTTCTCTTTGTAGATGGAAGAGTTCTCATAAGCATCTTGGCGAATTTCTTCAAGTTCTTGTAATTGAAGCTTCCGGTGCATACCGCTCTCATCTTGGTTTTGGTTGAAAGATTTGATAGCCCAATAGGCTTTGTGCTCAACCTCCACGGGGAGGTGGCAAGCCTTGCCATAGATGAGACGGAATGGGGACATGCCAATGGGGGTTTTGAAAGCGGTCCTATATGCCCACAATGCATCAACTAGCCTCTTACTCCAATCCTTTCTATCCGGATTCACCGTCTTTTCAAGTATTCCTTTAATTTCACGGTTTGAGAGTTCGGCTTGCCCGTTTGTTTGTGGGTGGTAGGCCGTGGAAATCTTATGATTCACCCCATACCTCTAGAGAAGGCCTCCAATCACCTTGTTGCAAAAAAGGGTCCCCCTATCACTAATGATAGCCCTTGGAAAGCCAAACCGAGAGAATATGTTCTCTTGAATGAAAATGGCTACTACCTTGGCATCATCGGTGCGGGTAGGAGTTGCTTCAACCCATTTTGATACATAGTCCACCGCCAAGAGGATGTACAAGTAACCACCGGAATTTGGAAAAGGGCCCATAAAATCAATTCCCCACACATCAAAGATCTCACAATATAGAAGAGGTTGTTGTGGCATCTCATTTCTCTTTGTCAAATTCCCCACCCTTTGACATCGGTCACAAGTCTTTACAAATTTGTGGGCATCTTTAAAAAGGCTTGGCCAAAAGAAACCGCATTCAAGCACTTTTCTAGCGGTTCTTTGTGGCCCAAAATGTCCTCCACAAGCATAGTCATGACAATGATGTAAGATGGAAGGAATTTCACTCTCGGGCACACATCTTCTCACAAGTTGATCTTGGCAAAACTTCCATAAGTAAGGATCATCCCATGTATAGTACTTGGCATCGGACTTGACTTTGTTCTTTTGATGAGAAGAGAAATGGCTTGGAAGCCGCTTTGTCACTAAATAGTTGACCATGGTGGCATACCATGGCTCTTCCACTTGTATAGCATAAAGTGATTCATGAGGGAGACCTCCTTCAACCTCCTCAAGAGGGCATGATGGTTTTCCTTCATGGTTTAGCCGGCTCAAATGATCCGCCACCACATTCTTCACCCCTTTCTTGGCTTTTATTTCCACATCAAACTCACTTAGAAGAAGAATCCATCTCAACAACCTTGGCTTTGCATCCTTCTTTGCCACAAGGTATCTAATGGCGGCATGATCGGTGTAGATGATCACCTTTGTGCCCAAGAGATAAGATCGGAATTTTTCTAGAGCATAAATCACACCAAGGAATTCCTTCTCCGTCGTGGAATAGTTCTTTTGAGCATCATTCAAGAGGGTAGAAGCATATTGGATCACATGGGGTCCCTTGTCACTCTTTTGACCCAAAACCACTCCCAATGCATAGTCACTTGCATCGGTCATGATTTCAAATGGAAGATCCCATCGTGGTGCTTGAATAATTGGTGCGGTGACCAATCTCTCCTTCAAGTCATTGAATGCTTTCCTACATTTGTCATCAAAAACAAATTCCGCTTCTTTGTGCAAAAGCTTGCATAAAGGGTTAGCAATCTTGGAAAAATCCTTAATAAATCTCCGGTAGAAACCGGCATGTCCTAGAAAAGACCTAATGTCTCGGGTGTTAGAGGGATAAGGTAGGGTTTTGATAATGTCAACCTTAGCCTTATCCACCTCAACCCCCCTTTCCGACACTACATGTCCCAAAACGATGCCACTAGTCACCATGAAATGACATTTTTCGGAGTTTAAAATGAGATGAGACTCTTGGCATCGCTCTAAGACAAGAGCAAGGTGTTTTAGACATGCATCATAGGAGTCCCCATGGACGGTGAAATCGTCCATGAATACTTCTATGATCCTTTCTACATAGTCGGAGAAAATACTCAACATGCACCGTTGAAAAGTTCCCGGGGCATTACACAAACCAAAGGGCATACGACGATAAGCAAATGTACCAAATGGGCATGTAAATGTGGTCTTGACTTGGTCCTCGGGTGCGATTGGGATTTGAAAATACCCCGAGTACCCGTCAAGGAAACAATAGAAAGCTTTCCCCGCTAATCTTTCTAACATTTGATCAATAAATGGTAGCGGGAAATGGTCTTTCAATGTTACCGCATTCAAGCGGCGGTAGTCAATACACACTCTCCAACCGGTTTGTGGTCGGGTGGAGACCAAGTCTCCTTGTGCATTCTTGACTACCGTCACTCCTCCCTTTTTGGGTACGACTTGAGTTGGGCTAACCCAACGAGAGTCGGAAATAGGGAAAATGATACCCATTTGCAATAGCTTAATTACCTCTTCTTGCACTACCTCCGCCATGGGTGGATTGAGCCTCCTTTGGGGTTGTCGGACCGGTTTGGCATCCACTTCAAGCCGTATCTTGTGCATGCAAGTCACCGGGCTTATCCCTTTTAGGTCCGCTATGCTCCACCCAAATGTTTCCTTATGCTTTTCAAGTAGTGATACCAATTTGTCTTCTTGGTCCTCGGTGAGTGTGCTTGAAATGATAAGTGGTAGGGTGTTCTTGTCCCCTAGAAAGATGTACTTTAAATGGCTTGGGAGGGTCTTCAACTCGACCTTAGGAGGTTGGATAATGGAAGGGAGGGGCTTGTGGAGTGGAATACTCAAGGCAAACAACTCGGACAAGTTAGCCAGTGCAGGACGCAGGCTGCGTCCAGTGACGCAGGTTGCGTCGTACGACGCAGGCTGCGTCGTGTGACGCAGGCTGCGTCGAGCACTGCCTTGCCCTGTTTTCAGCATCTCTATGACGTTGAGCTCCTCATATGTTTCTATTGGCTCTTCCTTCTCCAATTCTTCAAGACATTCCTGCACATCAAAGGCCAACAACAAGCGCAAACCTTCCTCTTCCATGGGATTAGTTAAAGCTACCTCGAGTGGGTCTCTATCACAAAGTTTATACATTTGATTCACTAATGGCTCAAAAATATCCAAGAAGAAACAAGATTGATGGTCACTCGGGTGCCTCATGGAGTCATATATATTGTAAGTTAACCTTTTTCCTTCAAATTCCATAGTCAAGCACCCGTTTGAAACATCGATCTTGGTATTTGAAGTTTTCATAAACGGCCTACCAAGAAGGAGAGGGGTGGCACTAGAGCTAGATTCCATATCTAAGACGTAGAAATCCGCCGGAAAGACAAGATTATCGACTTCCACTAGTACATCCTCTACCATGCCCTTGGGGTAAACACTAGACCTATCGGCAAGTTGAATGACTACCCCGGTCTTAGACAAAGGTCCTAAACCTAGGGTCTCATAAATAGATAAAGGCATGACGTTTATAGAAGCCCCAAGGTCTAGCATGGCACGTTTAAAACTTTTTCCCCCAATAGTGCAAGGAATAGTGAACATGCCCGGGTCTCCACATTTCTTTGGTAAATTTTGTTTGAAAATGGCCGACACATGTTCACTCACCCTAACCTTATGGGTTCCCTTCTTTGGATTTCTCCTAGGTGTGCAAAGTTCTTTCAAAAACTTTGCATACCTAGGGACACTATTCAACAAGTTAAGAAGAGGAATGTTAACCTCACATTTCCGGAAAGTCTCATATAAGTCATTCTCCTTGGCATATTTCCTTGTGCTTATCAAAGCACTAGGAAATGGGACTTCCGGTATGTACTCCTCCACTTCATCATCTTCAATAGTGTCTTTGCCCTTCCTTGAAGTGTCTCCCTTTGGGTCCATGCTTGTGGATGCCCCTTTCTCATTCTTTGATATCTCTTCTTGACCAACCACCAATTCTCCTTGGTCTTCAATCTCAATGGTTTCCATCTCAATATTCTTCATCTTTTCCTTTCCTTTGCCAAGGGGATTTACTTCCAACTCTTTGCCTCCCCTCAATGTCATGGCACTAGCATTTTCCCTTGGTGGGGGAATGGTTTGAGATGGGAATCTTGTGGAGCTTGAGGCTTGGGATTTTGACAAATTTGAGGCCATTTGGGATAGTTGGGTTTCCAAGTTGTTCACCCTAAGGTTGTTAGCCTCCCTATCCTTCCTTGCTTCCTCTCTATCCCTCCTTGCCTCCTCCCTATCCTTCTCTTGATTGGCAAGAAGTGTTTGCAAGATGTCACTCAAATTCCCTTGAGAAGAAGAATTCCCTTGATTTGGATTTTGGTTGGGTTGTCTTTGGGATTGAGAATTATTTGGAAAATTTGAGTTGTTGGGTCTTGGGTTGTTGTTGTTGAAATTTCTTTGGGGATTTTGGTTGAAATTTGAGTTTCGGTTTTGGGTTGGATTTTGGGCTCTCAAGTGGTTGAATTGGCCATTTTCAAAACTCTTTGATTTGTCTCCTCCCCACCCCCAAAAGATCACGATTTCCCACTTGGTTATACATTCCTCCACCACTTGGGTTTCTAGCATTGTAATTCCCATACCCCATGGCATTGACACTCTCCATGGTGGCTCCTTGCTCGATCATGATGTAACATGTCTTTGTAGCATGGTCACCTCCACAATAAGAACATTCAAGCGGTTCGGGGTGTTGAGAAAATGAATTACCTTTGTTGACAACCAAGTTGGATACCAAGCTTTTAAGTTCACCCATCTCTTGCATGAGTTTGTGATTTTGAGAGGCATGAGAATCTTCCATGGAAGATACATTTCTAGAGCTTCCTCCCCTTTTATTCTTCCTCCCGTAGCTTCTTGTGTTCATAGCCAACTTCTCAATAATGTTGTTGGCCTCGGCCACATTAAGTGTATCAATGCCACCTCCGGTGGCGGCTATAATCATCCGTTGGTCGTTTTGGCATAATCCTTCATTGAAGGCCGTCAATAGATCATCCCCCGACATTCCATGATAAGGGCACCTTGCCACGAGGCTTTTGAATCGCTCCCAATAGTCATAGAGAGTTTCCCCCATGTCTTGCTCAATGGTAGTGATGAGCTTCTTTGAGTGGTTATGCCTCGAATCCGGGTAGTATTTCTCAAGAAATTTCTTCTTCAAACCCACCCAAGTATTGACGGAATGGGCCGGAAGACAAAATAACCATTCCTTAGCGGCATCTTGTAGAGAGAATGGAAATGCCCTAAGTTTAAATTGGTCTTCGGTCACTCCTTGAGGGATGGCCCCTTGGCATATCATGTGAAATTCGGCCAAGTGCCTATTGGGATCATTCCCCACCATTCCATGAAATCTTGGCAAATTATGAACAAAGAACCCCTTTAGCTCGAAATTTACATCCCCCATAGGAGGGTATGCGATACACAACGGTTGCTCTTCATAGTTTCTTGCCCGGATCTCACCAATAGTTCTATTATCTTCCATTCCGGGTGGGTAGATGATGTTCAAGGGTGGTGGTCTCCTAGGTGGCGATCTAGGTGGTGACACAAACACTTGTTCTTGTGGTTCTTGAAAAATATTGTTCTCAAACTCCTCTTCACTAGGCTCCCTCCAAAAGGGTCTCCTATAGAGGGGATTCGAAAACAACCAATTGGAAATGCTACTAGAAGCCGGGTCAATGTCTTGGTCACCAAGTCCCTCTTGTGACCTAGGCATAAACTCTAAAACACTTCAACAACACAATTAGTAACTTCAACACCAAGTAACCTACAAACAATACAAAAAGAAATATTTGAAAAACAATCTAAACAAAATATGACACTAACAAGAGTTCAATTTGATATTTAGCTAAATTGCCTTCCCCGGCAACGGCGCCAAATTTGACGAGCTTATTTTACGGTGTCGTTAATTCCGCAAATTAGCTAGGCCAAATAACAATTTGTAAAACCAATTCTAGACTCAAACCAACCTAATAAAAAGGGTAGTAAGGGTAAGAAAAGGGTCGAACCCAAGGGAAAGCAATATTAGCTAAAATAATCTAATCTAGACTCTTGCAAAAATAGCAATTAACAAAACTAATGGATCTAATCACAAATTAAAGCACTAATTGAAACAAAGACTTGAATTACTTACAAACTATGATATTCACAATTGAAAACATGTAGGAAAACATAAATGGGGGAGTTTTGGGTAAAAGGATGAGTTAACATGAAATATGAAAATCTAGCTTAGGCACTAGCACAAACACCTTCAATGCAAGTAATCAAATATGTGAGAAAATACTTAGTGTAATTTTCCCAAGCAACACAACAATTAGCAAAGATGACTCCTTTCTTCCTCTCCTCTCATTTATCTAATACTACTCCTAAGAAATAGTCAACATGAATTAAACCACCCAAACTTGACCCTTTACAACTAAATCCACACTTATTAAAACATAAGCATAAACAAAGGAGTAAGCTTTAAGCATTCAACCAAAGGATTAAGCTAGAATTATGCAATTCAACATTAAACCATGTAAAAATCACACAACATACAATTTATTTCTCAAAAGACTCAAACTTTTAAACCAAAAATGAAACCTTTCAAGTTTACTTCATACATTCAAGCATAGGGTGACAATTCCTACCAAGAACAAGCATTTATCAAGTAAACAAAATGTCAAGCTAGTCAAACCAAACATTCATTCACTCAACATAAAAGATTAACATAAACAAATTACATTAAATAAAGAGGAAGAGGATAATAGAGTCATACAATTGCTAAAGGTGTGAACTTGTTCAAATTACACTAAGCAATAGAGGATTAGCTACCCATAGTCTTCATAATACAACCAATTTCTAAGCAAAAACCCATTACAAGAGCCAAACTTGAAGAACAAAAAGAGAGAATTCTAAGGAAAATATAATGTTGTATCTATGAATGCTTGATGCCCTTGTCTCTCTTCAGAAATCTTCTTTTATACCCTTGGTCCGCAAACCTAGGGGCCTTGAAAGATGGGCTTCCAAAAGACAAGACGAGAAAATGAGAAAAACCCGTGCTGAGAGATGACGCAGGCTGCGTCCTACGACGCAGGCTGCGTCCTACGACGCAGGCTGCGTCGAGCACTGCCAGACTTTTGCCTTGTTTTTCCTTCTTGACTTTCGTTGACCCCATGATATTGACCCCGCCTTGACTTCCATTGACCCATTGGGCTTGGTCTTCAAACCTTGATGATTCCTTGCTAGCCCACTTCAAGTTCCGGGTTTTTGGGTCTCGGGTTTTCGGGTTTGACTTTTATTGACTTTCGGGATTTGACTCTCCAAATTGACTTAAAATACTAAATACTAACATTATTACAAAAACTAAAATTAACATAAAACATAGCTAATGACCCGTAAAAAGTAGAACGAAAGACTCTAAAAATTACTACTAGACACGACAATATTTGACGTTGTCAGGTCCGTTTTGGGTTATGTGAAAGGATAGAACTATTTTGCATGATGATAAGTTGTAGTATTAATGTTTGGTATGATGGTGGAAGTTAAGGAGTATTATGTTTAAAATGGTATGTGATGTTGTGGGTACTTCGTGGTGGATCAAGTGCTAGGTTTTGTTGAGTGGTTGACTTTGATATGATTGGTGAGTGTTGCAATATTGTTTAAAGACGAATGTTGGCTGGTGTTGTTAAAAGTTGGAGTACTTGTGTGGTGGGTTGGTTAATGATATCGCTAGGATGAAAAAAATTATGGATAGTGGCATTTGATGGTGTAAGCTCGGGTGTCTTGTCGATGTATGTGTTGTTGGAATTTTTGGGTTATGATGTTGTATCGGATTGTGACGGTCCTTAAGGGTACCCTTGATATGTGATGGTGTTAGTTCTCATGTGACTGCTTGGTTTCTCTTGTTGGTATTGAGGGTGTAAACTTCGGGGACGAAGTTCATTTTTAAGGAGGGAAGAATGTAATAGCTCGTATTGGTTTAGTAAGACTTTTGTTTTATTATTGGTTATTGGTCTTGGTGTAGTTGATGGAGACTTGTTGTTGGTGTGTTTCGAGGTGTTGTTGGTGTGTTTTGAGGTGATATGTATTTGGTAGAGTCCTTGTGTTGTTGTGACATATGATTAGCATATGTATGGTGTGTGGTGTGTGGTGTATTGTGTTGTTAGTTGTTAGGGGTGTTGTGCGGTACGAGTATGAGTTGTGAACTTCGAGGACGAAATTCCTCTTAAGAAGGGAAGACTGTAATACTCCGTATTCCTAAGTGTGGAGACTCGGCCGAGTAGGGCTTACTCGACCAAGTACATTGGGTACTCGGCCGAGTGAACTCTACTCGACCGAGTGATTTTGGTGGATGTCTTTTGGTTGGTTCTTATCTTGTGCACTCGACCGAGTGACTTTGAAACTCGACCGAGTGACTTTGACACTCGACCGAGTGACTTTGACACTCGACCGAGTGAGTCATACTCGACGGAGTGACTTTGGTACTCGATCGAGTAAGACGGTTTTTCCGGATTAGTTTGCACGATTAATTAAGGGTTTAAGAGGAGAGATTTATTTCATAATTCACTTTACGCTTCCTAATCTAAAAACCTAAACTCTTAAACTCTCTTAAAACCCTCTTTGAACCTTTGATTGTTCGTGCCGGATCGCTTGTCCCTTTGCCTTGATCGATTCTTGTGGTAAGTATACATGTTATTGCTTTGACTGTGATTATATTGATAGTCTTAATTGAATTTGGGGAAAGTCTACCACCAGGACCACGACCATGGCCAATCATCGGTAGTCTCTATGACAAAAAGTCGGACAAATCGCGTTACTTCCTAGAGTGGGTCAAAGACTACGTACCCATAGTATCGGTTTGGTTTGGTTCGAATTTGAACGTTATTATATCAAACTCGGAGTTGGCTAGGGAAGTGTTCAAGGAAAATGATCAAGAGTTGGCAGATAGATGTACAAGTTTATCCATTGCAAAGTTTACCAAAAAAGGGAAGGGTCTTGTATGGGATAATTATGGGCCTCATTTTGTTAAGCTAAAACATATATGTAACGTTGAGCTTTTCTCTTCTAAGAGACTTGAAGCTCTTAGACAATGAACTTGTATTGATTATGTTAATGTTAATTGCTTTAGGAGGGGACTTCGTTGAGGAACACTTCTAATTGCTAGTGCTTTCATGGATCTTGATAAGGTAGGGTTTCCCTACTCAGTAATTGTTGTTGTTAATTGATGCTATGAGTATATTTTATTGATTGTGATTGATGATGGAGATGTTGGTGTCGGGTTTGGGGAGTTGTTGTTGATCTCATTGGTTACTATGGTTACTTGTGATTGTGATCCTGTTGGGAGACAGGCACGCCCCGAGTTCGCCCCCATGGTTATCCTGCCACATGGGGGATATGCACATTAATGATCTGGGTTTATCTCGCTGCGGTGAGACTAAAGTTCGACGCATGTGGCTGCGGTCCATGGTCAATAGGTGGTTTTGTAGAGCAGGCTGGTAACCCGAGTCTACTGAGGTAACCGCTGCGGTGGCCCTCCGGTTTCTCTTATCCCTTGTGCTTTTGCTTGTGCATTGATCGATAGACACATTTACTGACCCTTCTACTGTTTACAAAACTGCTGTGATCCATTGAGGGATGGTGAGCAGGTGATCGCAGGTAACCCTCAGAGCATGAAGGGGAAGAGGATGGGATCACTTATGATTCTAGCTTCCACATCATTTGGAGTCTTAGTTGTTAGACATTATTTATTCACTTGTCATTGATTGGAGTTGGTCGGATGGTATGCCATCTGTTTGAGTCATGTATTAGTATTTAAATATTTATTAATAAAGTATTGCTTCCCTTATGGCTTGTTGTGATGTTCACTACCTCGGAAAACCGAGATGGTAGTACTCCCGTGTGTTAAGGTGGTCTTCTAAGGCACCTTGGTGTATGGGGGTGTTACAATATTTGAGAAGAGGGCTATCGGTTAGCATTGCCATCTGCTCTTGATCGGGTTCACTATATTTCATGTATCGCAGCTGCGAAAGTATGTTAGTGACCCATCGCATGTTCTTGAGGCGGAGACCATTGAGCTCGATGAGCCACTCACTTATGTGGAAGTGCCAAAGGGAATATTGGACCGACAATGCGCAACACGAGAAATGGGGATACGACTTTGATTAAAGTGTTATGGTATAACCATAATGTGGAAGAAGCCAAGTAGGAAGCCGAGGAGGCTATGAGGGAGCGGTATCCGCATCTATTTGATCACGTACGTTTTGTTACATGGACGTAACCTTATTCTTTTAAGAAGGGTAGGAGACGATCGCATTAGTATTTTTTTAAAGTTTATTTGGTTTTTGGTAAGGCTTTTGCCTTATTATCGGTCTTAGTTATGTTGTGTTGGTTTCGCTCTAAGTTGTTTTAGTAGTGTTAATGGAGACCGTGTGTTGGTTGGTGTGGTGAGTTGTCAGTAGAGCTTTATGTTGCGTTGTGAAATGTGTTGGGTTGTGAACTTCGAGAACGAAGTTCGTTTTCAGGAGGGAAGACTGTAATTCTCTGTATTCTGTTACCTTGGTACTTAGTCGAGTAGAGCGTACTCAGCCGAGTGAGTGTTGGTACTCGGACGAGTGAATGGCATGTGTCGCTTAGGCAGGCTATTGCCTAGGTCGCACTCGGTCGAGTGTGGATTGTACTCGGCCGAGTGCATCGGTCTGATGGGTAATTTGAGCGGTTTTGGATTAAGATGATTAAGAGGATATAAAAATATTTCGTCAATTCTTAAACATTTATATGAACCCTAAATCACTCTTTCATCTCTCTTAATTATCCTAATCCCATTCCAAGCTTGAAGATCATCCTTCGGTCATAATCGTGATTAATCATGCGTCGATATTATCGTAAGTCTCTAATCTATAATTAAATTGTATATTGGGTAGAATTGTTGAAACCCTAATCTGAATTTGGGTTGTGATTTGGGTAATTATGATTAGTTGTTGATTTTAGATTATTTGTATGATTGTTAGGAAGAGATTTCGTAGAAGATCGATTCTAGTCTTGCGTGACCATTCTTTCGATTGCTTTTGAGGTAGGGTTTCCCTACTCATTACATATATATATATTGTGACGAATGTGATGTTGACATTGATGGTGATTATGTTATTGATATTGATGATCAATGTGATGTTGATGATGCTGATGGTTATGATGTTGATGATGATGAATATGATATTGATTGTAATGGTTGTGATTGAGATTGTGGATCATATTCGGGGGATGGTTCCACCCGAGGTTTTGCCTCTTGTGACTCCTATCACAAGGGGGATGTATGTGCACATTAATGAGTGGGGTTACACTCGTTGCGATGAGCGAGGATTTTGATGTCCAGTGTTGCGGTCTGGCTGGCAGGGGTGGGTATCCTGTTGTGATGGGAACCCGGCTACTCGTTGCGATGGGAGCCATGTTTGTTATCAAAGTTTGGAGATGATGATGATTCATGGATGTGATTGTGTTGTTGCTTATGTTAATGTTGATTGATGTATATTTGTACTGACCCTGTATTGTTTTCTATAACTGTTGTGATCCATTGGGAAATGGTGAGCATGAGTTTAGCATGTAATCTGTTTAACATGCTTGGGGTCCATTAGGGTTACCGTTGGATGATGAGTCTTATAGCTTCCGTTGTGTCCTAGATGTCGAGACTTTATTTTTGTCTTGTTAATTCGGATTTTGGGACATTGTATTATTTTGGATGTGAGTTACAGTTGAAATCACATTATACTACGTATTTATTTAAATGTCGTTTTTCGTTATTGTCACTTTTAATTTGATATGTACTCACTCGGGCAAACGAGATGGTAGCATTCACGTTTGCTAAGGTTGGTCTTGGTAAAACACTTTGATAAATGAGGGTGTTACATACTTGACTTAGAAAAATGGGTCAATGGTTAGTGGACTTGGTCGGATCGAAAGACCATCTTGCCCTTTATCTTACCCTAAACTGTGGGCACGATGACCATAATCTCGCCCAATAAACTAGCGATTGGACTCGACTCCGTAACTTTCTCTAACTATCTTAATTATTCATTTATACCTACTTTCATTATTTGCTTGTTTATTGTCTTGTCTTTAGTGGTTTAGTTGCTCTTGGAATACTCAAACTCCTTAATTTGATTGACTTGACTAAACAAACCGAAACCGACACATTATTCCTAACCGTATGTGTGGATTGACCTCCTTACTCTTTTATATTAGTTAGGTATTAAGCTTATAAATATTGTTTGATTGGGAGTGCCCCCTACTATCACTTATTATATATGTTCGACGGTCCATATAAGGGTGGTTATCCGTTAATTATTTTGTGTCCGTTTAAGTAAATAGAATACGATTTGTAAATAAATTAATTGTAAATCAGTTTTACAAAAACCTTATTTATTTTGAGTTTCATTAATAGACGCATCTCATTGATTTTTATTATATACTCTCTCCGTCCCTATTAATTGTTGTCTTAGGGTGTTTCAGTGAATTGTTGTTTTTTCTATATTATGAAGGTATTCTATGATTAATTTGATTACCCAATGAAACTATTGTTCACTTGACATCCACTAAGTGAAACCACAAATGATCGCCCATTTTATCTTTGATCTTTGTGCCAAAATGAAAGGACAATAATAGACCGGAACGACGGGGGAGTAAATACAAATAACATACTCCATATTTATAACCAGTCGTTTTGTATCAATATTTTTAGTGTCACCAATTACCATTGCTGGCTGCTTTGTCTTGTTTTTATATTGGCAATTGATTGATATGGCGAATGGGGGCAATAACATGCCTCTGGAAACTGGTCTACCACTTTCCTACATGATCATGATCGTGCAATAAGAGAACAAAACTCAATATCAATATCAAATAGCTACCAACTCAAGAACATTCAACAACATAAATATACATTACATATATACATACACTTAACAATAATAATACTAATAATTCACTAACAACCCATTTTGCTCCCACGTCCTTGTACTTTAAATCAAAATTATACTCATTTCATACAACTCTTACTCTTAACAACAAATTTAATGGATCTCCTCTACCAATATTTCCTCTCATTTCTTTCAATATTTCTTGCATACAAATTGTTCAACAAGCTCACAACTAAACTACCACCAGGACCACGACCATGGCCAATCATCGGTAGTCTCTACGACAAAAAGCCGGACAAATCGCGTTACTTCCTAGAGTGGGTCAAAGACTACGGACCCATAGTATCGGTTTGGTTTGGTTCGAATTTGAACGTTATTATATCAAACTCGGAGTTGGCTAGGGAAGTGTTCAAGGAAAATGATCAAGAGTTGGCAGATAGATGTACAAGTTTATCCATTGCAAAGTTTACCAAAAAAGGGAAGGGTCTTGTATGGGATAATTATGGGCCTCATTTTGTTAAGCTAAAACATATATGTAACGTTGAGCTTTTCTCTTCTAAGAGACTTGAAGCTCTTAGACATATTAGAGAAGATGAGGTTATTGCTATGATTGGGTCTATTTTCGTTGATTGCACTAATTCAGGTTGGTTTTCTATTTCCTCTTTCAATATTAATGTTTAAATGTTTGAATGAATGATCTATGATGAGGGTAGTTAATTAGATGAGGAATTCTTAGGTATACTCGGATCACCACACAAGGAAAATCATAATAAATTACTCCCTATGTCCCGGTCATTTCTTTACATTTGCTTTATATTCAGTAAATTTGACATAATGGGTGCGTAGTAGGGAGTGTTGCCTTTCGATGAATGAAGATTACTCCTATAAGATTGGGAGTTGATTTTTTTTTTATAACTTCTCATATTGCATTAGTAGCTCAATAAATTTTTGATTTTTAGCCGGCCCTGGTACAACAACAAATTCAAATGTATGATATTTAAGCTATGTGCCCGTGATCTAAGTTTAATCAAATCTAGCTCATTTGTAAAATTGTACGTAGATTTTACAATTCTATTCTTCCGCAACCCTTTTAAAAATTTGGACGAGACAAACTACATTTTTCCAGAGAGAGCGGTACTAGAAACATTTTTGGCATATACGGAGTATATATTATGATGTCTTTGTGACGTAATTGCTTTAATTTCATTGGCACACTAAATATCGGTATGATGGTTGTATCGACTAGCGACCTAAAATTGTTCATTGCGTCATAAAGGCATCATAACAAATACGAGTAATCTTTTAAAAGATCGCTCAATGTAGTATTTAACTACAAATCTACAATGGTGCGACCCAAATTTTATTAACAGTTGCCGAAATTACATCCTTTTGTTACAGGAAATGAGGGTTCAAGCCTCTTAGTGAAGAAATACTTGGATAGAGTGACATTCAATAACATCACAAGACTGACTTTTGGGAAAAGGTATGAGAATGAGGAGGGTGTTATTGATGAGCAAGGTCTAAAATTGAAGGGCATATTAGCCAATGGACTCAAACTCGACGACTTTGGGGTCATCATTGATCACATGTCATGGTTCCAATGGCTTCTCCCTTATGACACAAAGGTGTCAACCAAGCACATGAGTTTGAGGGATAAGCTTGTCAAGCAGATAATTGAGGAGTACCGCTACACTCTACAAAAGAACGGAGAAGACGAAACAGTTGATCAACATTTAGTACATGCCCTGGTCACCTTACAAGACTTATATGATCTCGATGATGATATAATTGTTGGCCTCCTTTGGGTATGAGCACTTTCAATCTTTCATCTTAACACGACTGCCTGCCTTTTTTTTTAGTTAGACCTAGCAATGGTGTAGGATTTGTGTCGGGTCAAGGCTGGTCGTGTCATATTTGGGTTCAAATTTTAGCGAGTCAGTCAGTCAGGTGCAGTTCCGATCAATGCTACATGTTTGAGCTTTCAATTATTATGAGTCGTTTAATCAATTCGATCATTTATAGTCAAGTCAATGAATTCGTTTATCCGAATCATTCACTTGAATTAATCTGTAGATGAAGTTAAATGTCGTACTTATCTCAATCGTAAGGGTCGAGTGGAATAAATAAGGCTGCAGAAATCACTAGTCTACCATATTCTCATATTTGGCCAAGTTTTAACTCAAATTTACATGGGTTTGATTAGTTTAACTTTGAACGGGCCGGGTCATCTCTGTTTTATATGGTCAAGCTAGATTTTGTGAGTAGTGGTTGTTTAACTATGTCATTTGCCAAAGTTACATAACAATGTTGAACATATTTACAGGACATGATTGTTATGGGCATGGACACAATAGTTGCTTCAGTTGAGTGGGCATTAGCGGAATTAATCAAGAACTCACGACTTCAAAAGAAGGTACAAGACGAGCTGGACCGAGTTATCGGCTCAGATCGAATTATGACAGAATGGGATTATTCAAACTTACCCTACCTAAGGTGTATAGTGAAGGAAACACTAAGGCTTCACCCTCCAACTCCCTTTCTTCTACCTCACAAGGCCCACACCCATGTCAAAATTGGGGGTTTTGACATCCCAATTGGCTCAAATGTCCTTATAAATGTTCGGGGTATCGCTCGTGACCCGTCCATTTGGAAAAACCCATTAGAGTTTCGGCCCGAAAGATTTATGGAGGAGGATGTAGATTTAAAAGGGCATGATTTTAGGCTCTTACCATTCGGGTCCGGTAGAAGGGGGTGCCCGGGAGCCCAACTAGGGTTTAATTTGGTGACATCTATATTGGGTCATTTACTTCATCATTTTAATTGGGCTCCTGCCGACGGATTAATGCCTGAAGATATAGATATGAGTGAAAAATTGGGGGTTTTGGCCCAAATGCAGACTCCATTAGAAGCTTTTGCTATTCCTAGGTTGCCTGAGTGTTTGTATAGAATGATGAAACAGAAATCTGGAGTATAATAAATAATTTAGGGGAAAATCAGCCACAAAATCAAAAAAATTTGAAGTACAAATTTTCGAAAGTTATATTTGGAAACAAAAAAACCAACGTTTATAGTAAGCTCACAAAAAAATGTCCCCAAGGTTTACAGATAGAGGACTTTTTTTTGTTACCGAACTCTTTGATGTGTTCCATTTTAAACAATTTTCTTGACTATTATAACAACTTATGTGCACTTTATATCTACAAGTTGTGACACCGGATCCTTTGGGCGCGGTGCACCAAATTAGGTGATGAGCTATTTAAACTGAGCTAGTTGTTGCATCGCGCTTTACTGGGCGCAATGTCCCAATTTGGTGAAATGTTTGGCGGAAGTAAGTTGGGAGTGCGGTAATAGAAAAGGGCGTGGTCCATTTATATCGTGAGACTCTAATATTTTTATAAATGGTGGGATGAGTATAGTATTTATTAAACAATTGGTATAAATGCTCGGAATAAAAAACCCTAAGAATTGTTATGTTATGCACTTTTATATTGTAATCGTTGTCCTGGATCTTTAACCTCAAACATTGCCAATCGACAAATTCAGTCTCATTACATTGTCAATATACATTGATAGGGAGCATTTCCTAAGTGTCTTTTAACAGCTCTAATGCTACTACCTCGCGGTGCTAGATTGCTACAAATGACTTCATGGTAGATGTAGGTGAAACTAGTAAGGGTGGTCGTCGCTGCTAAACCATAGAAAAACTAAGTTCTTTTGTTATATCTTTTTGTGTTTTTTAGATTAATCGCTTCAGCCCTTGAGATTATCACCCCCTAAACAAATCACAACATCACATGGGTTTAGTATCCAGTTTACAACAAATGTAACCACGTTTGGAAAACAAGTTACCATTAACTGTAACAATAGCTGAACCATAGTGGTTACATTTGACAATAAATTGGGCACAAAACCCCGTCTTAAGGTTCAGACCAAAATAATTCCGTTTGAAACAAGAATTAGTGATAGAGTATAGACTCAAATGGCACCACAACTAATGAAATAATCTGCCAGGATGTTTTTTATTAGCACAAGCACACAACTAGTGAATCAAACACACAAAAAGAATCAATTGCAAATAATAAAAAGATGGAAGTTGGAGACTATGAGATCAATGGGATATGATCCTGAAGAACTCAAATGATATTTTTGCATAGTTTTGACTGCTGAATGTATCAAACTATGATGAGGAGATTGAAGATGACATGTGAATTATTAAACTGTAGAATTTTGTGGTCTTGGTTCTTTGATGGGAGTACTGCAACATGATAATATAAAATAGACCTCATGACATCAAACAAAGGTGAAGGGAATTTGTAACATGACAATGTTAAAATCCCCAAAAAAGAAATCAAACATAAATGATGAATAATGGTACTTACTACTTAGTTGCCTAAAGGACATTGATTATACATCTTCAGCAAACAACTAATGACTACTGTTTTTAACTCACTACCCTTAAAGACTCAGTCCACTTTCATCATTTACACTTTCTCCTAACTTCTCCAACACATCTTGGCTCATCTACTCTTCATCGTAGTCTTCTTCGTCTTCTAATCTTGAGTTAAATTGCGCTATTTCATGTGGGTCAATCGCCATTCCGTCCACTTCTGAGACCAACTCCTCGTTCTTGCTCTCACAAGGTGGCGGTGCAGTCCCCTCAGCATTCTCAGCTGGCTCTGCGGTTGTGGGGCCAGCTAGATCCTGGTTCTCAGCCACTTCTGCATTCAAGTCGAACTTCCGACTAGCCACGGCACTAGCATCCCCCACAACTGGGCTTTCTTTCATCAGGTCTTTATCAGGGTCATCCGCGTCGTCGTTATCTATTACAGGCACCTGGATAGGTGCTGGCTTTTGACTTGGTTCAAATGAAGTGGACGGTTCGGATTCCATCTCATGCTGTGGGGGCAGCTCCCGTTCCAAGGGCGGCCTTCCTCTGCCTCGGCCTCTTCCACGGCCCCTACCTCTTCCCCTACCAGTGCTGCAGGCATGACTCACTTCCTGCTGCACATAGTTTACAGAGAGCCATTAAACAACCCCAGAGAAAACCCAAGAATACAAAGAACAACTTACAGACAACTTGAAAACACAAATTGTTAGATACCCAATGACCATAGTCGATAAGGCTTAATAGCCATAAGCCCATTAAACCATTATAACGGTTTAACCCAACTTGAGCACAAAACAAGGTTTAACAAACAGACTCCGTGCAAAGATTCAGAGTCTCTAAAAGAGTTCATCTGAATCTGAAAACAGAAATATGATCATGGAAGACTGACTACTAAAACACGCAGTAGACTACCTATTACGCCAAGAGACTTCAGCTACGCTGCTGACTGCATGAAAATTGTCTGTGACCCAGAGAAAAAAAAACGACAAATCATAAAACTATAAGTAATAATCAGACTATGCAAAAATAGAACCATTGCAGTTTACTCGTATCCTCTTGGCTCTACTTGAGAATTGAGATTGAGGCTCAGGTTGGTTTATGGAAATTTCATAAGAATTATATTCAAGGAAAAATATCGTTGCTAGAAAATAGACATTCCAAATTGAATTCTTTGATTGTATAGAGAAAATGTAGAGAAAGGAGACAATTGGCAATCACTGTTTTCGAATAGGTTACTCATGAGAGAAACTTAAGTTTTCACTCAAATTTTCCTTTAAACAAAAAGGAGAATTAAGGAAAACCAATTTTCAGGAAACTATTGACCTCCCCAGTCCCCACAAACCAAATACACTCTTACTGCCAAAGTTGCCTACACTTGTGATATGGTCCATGAAATAAGAAATGAGATTTGCCATATGGGATGACTGATGAGTAAGTTAGATAACATCGAGAAGATATTTATTTCACATTACAGAACGCAAACAAGTTATTTGAGTGTTTGGGGTTAAAAAATTGGGCAGAAATACGGTAAATAAGATATCCAAACATCATACCATTCGGCTTTTCTTTGACTCTTCATCACTGTCATGATGATCTTCAATGGCAGATTTTCTGGCAAAACACAAAACATTTCCAACAATTAATTTACAGATTATTATGAATCAAAGCTATTAGCATGTCCAAAAAGATATAGAATTGTAAAAGGAATTAAGCCAAGAAACATAAATTGTACTAACCTTCGTTTAATAGCAGCATGATTTTCTCCACTAGCATCAGAATTACCATAATCAGGAACCTTGCTTACTATATCCTTCAAAAAGTCAAACATACTGACGCTGTGTATGCAATGTTTCCTGTGTTATTTACCAAAGAAGGGAAAAAACTATCATAAGCCAATAAGCTTAACAACCTAAACATAGTCACCTGACAATTGAATCAATGGGCTCATCAATGGAAAAGTGAGATCGGGCAAGAGTGTATGGCAAACAGGACTGCAAAAGAAAGCTGTTCTAATGACTCCTCACAAGCGAAGGACACAACGAACACAACTGCCTTTAAATAGTTGCCAAGACATGGATGTATGAACACTCAAAGATTATCTGGCTCTATGTATTGCCCAACTAGGACACGATAGTATCCTGCCTCGAGACAGTACTGAGCTTTGGCAATGATCCACCAAACTAAGGACTACATTCATTTATTAACTTACGCAGACGGAGAACCAACACATATGAATGAAGAGAAGGCCCCATGAAGAGCTTAGTACAAAGGCTTGTAGAATTGAACGCTCACATACAGCCAAACACTGAGAGGGAGTCTAACGAAAATGGTTACTGTCAGTGAGTCAACAACACAAACGAAGCTAAAAATTTCACTCAAACGAGACTTGTAATATACCAACTGAAGTGACAAATCTGAAATGCGTTCTGGTTCATCGTCCACAACTCGTAACTGTCAATATTTGGCAAAACTACAAACCAAGATTGACAAGTTTTACAAGATACTAAAGTGGAAATATATTCAATACAATGGCAACAGTTTAAGAAAAACTATACTGAACTTCTAGGTAATATCTTTGTTGAATACTACTTAAAAAGGCAATATATGAAAATCTAACCAAGAAGATAGTTAGCTTGATTCCAAAAAGTGAAAAGAATACAGTTTCACAATCTATGCAAGGATTTGCAAATACAAAAATCCAACATAATAAAAGGAAAAAGAATGGGAATCTTTTACTCACAAATGAAGGGAATTCATTGTCTTAGCTCCTCTCTGAAGGGTTATGTCATATGTACGATCACATAGGTCTTGCAGAAATAGTTCCAAAGCTTTAGCTGCATGGATAAGATTTCAAAGTGTCAGGTGAAACGAAAATCAACTAGTTGTCTAGAAAGTTCCAGTCTTAATCTTGAGGGTACTCACAAACTAGAACCGGAACTGCCATAGCTATCTTTCCAACATCTTCATCAGCTTGCATAATCTTTTTTATTCGAGCCTGTCCATGAGTTAAAAAGAAGACGTGAAAACGACACCAAAAGAGATACCACTGGATAGAGCCAGGCTCAATTCCCAGAGATCATATAAGAGTATGAGACCTTTTAAAATGTAAACAGAAAATCATGAAGCATAACAATCCTTCAGCCAGTTAATGACATATGCAAGTATGTAACTTAAAACACCCATCACCAAAATCAAAACACAAGAAACAATGATCACCTAAAAGAACAACACATTATACAAATACCCTCTGCAAGTTTTCAAGATTATCTAATTACCAAGTTTCACCCATGAGTTCATGACATGTGCAAACAAAGCAGCGGCTTTGCGCTACCTAGGTCATTACTTTTGCCTCTTCAGCTGATTCCATGATAAACAGTAGAACAATCCTTTAATGAAGGTCAACTATGTTTAACTCCACTTCAACAAGAGACCCTCCACAGGTATATAAATATCCAAAAAAAAAGACGTATCCCCGTCTTCCAGATCTAAATCAATTTTAATTTTAAAACGATAGACCATCGCTTCCTAACTCGCTGTACTCACTGAATGCATCTCAAATTTTTGCTCTGAGCTCCTTCATTTGCTTGATGTTATAGGAATAACGATATCATCATATATTCATATCATAAATCAATAAGAAACTATTTAAAACATGTCATCATATATTCATATCGATCTACGATTGACTAATCTACTAATCTAATACAGAGTATGATCCAAACTTCAGAATCCTTTGATCTCTCTATTTTCTTTAATACCAATCATCAAAAGATAGGGACTTTACGATACATAATCGTGTAGTTAATCAAGAAAAAGATCTCATAATGTCATACTCTAAATGATTAAGTCAAACCCAGATCTGGAATCCCTTTAATCTCTGTGATTTCTTCAATCTCAATATATTATCCCCATTAAATCCAAAATAAATAAATTAAATAATCAGAACCCTAAAAAGCTGTAATGAATCACTTCACACATAACTTAAAATTGGACAATACAATACCCAGATAATATTTTCCAGATATAAACAAATAGAAGAAAGATCAGGTAACAAGAATAGCTGAGATAGATCAGTGAACAACAATGGAAATAATAAATTAAATTAAATTAGAAAAAAAAACTTACAGCTGGGAAACGTGTATCAAGCTTCTTTCTCATGGTTGATAAAATAATTAAGAGGCTAACGGAAAAGGAAAAGGGAAAAGAAAAAGATAAATTGGGGAAAGATGACTACCATTTAAACTGAAATAAGGTCTCAAACAAGCTTGTAGGGGGTAGTTTCGAGACAACTCAACCCCTTTGCCTATATCTATCACTTTCTTTTTTTACGGTCAAAACTTAAAACTAATCCCCAATATTATGTGTCGGGTCATATTGATATTGGTCTCAAGTTATACCGGATCTTTTTGGTTTCATGTTTTGAAGGCTTAATATCGGATTCAAGTCGAGTACGTTTCTTGTGAGGTTATTGACTTATAGGTGGCAATCAGGTTAGTTGGGTAGGGCTTAGATCGGGTCGAGTACATTAGGTTGCGCCAATTGGGCCCGAATTGTTATAACAAAAACGAGAAAGAACAAATAAAGAACAATAAAGACGATAACACACAGATTTATGTGGTTCACTAACGGTGTATTAGCTACGTCCATAGGGCAGAAGGGAGGACATTTTTATTAATGTTGAGAAGTATTACAGAGTTTTCAGATTCAGAATTCAAATTGTTATGATAGCATAACTGCTAGGGTTAGGCTTAGAGAGTTTATATAATACTATCTAAGACCTAACACAGAAAACTCAAAAAGGCCCAAAAAAGGCTATATGCCCAAAGCAGAATCCTAGCCCAAACAGATTAACGGATACCCCCGCATTGTCACTCGAAGTGGCAACTAAACCGATTCAAGGTATAAATCCAACAAATCTCCACCTTGACTTGAATCATCTCTCAAGCAGACAAATGTACCAGATGCACCCCCATAGATGCCAGATGTACCAGAAAACTCTTCTTCCTTCCCCCTCAGATATTGCCCATAAGGGCAATCAGATGCTTCAGATATTTAGCAAGTCCAAACAATATTGGAACTTGCTCTGCGGAACTGGCTTGGTAAACATATCATCTGGGTTATCAGCAGTACCACTTTGTTCACCTTAATCCTCTTCTCATTTCTTAGAAAATAATACCTGACATCAATGTGTTTAGTTCTTTCATGTTGGACTTGATCCTTATCCAGACAGATTGCACTGAGACTGTCACAGTACACAATAGCTTAATCTTGATGTAGACCTAGATCATTAATCAACCCTTTCAACCAGATTCCCTCTTTATTTCCTGATGTCAACGCCATATACTCAGCTTCTGTAGTAGACAACGTTACCGTAGGCTGCAAAGTAGCCTTCCAACTGACAACTGAACCACAAAGAGTGAAAACATAACCAGTCACAGATCTTCTACTGTCCACACCTCCTGCACAATCTGAGTCAGAATACCCAGACACTAAACACTCTGCATCACCTCCATAAATGAGACCAACATCTGAAGTACTCTTAAGGTACCTAAAAATCCTCTTCGCAGCTTGTCAATGTTCTTTTTATGGATCACCCATAAAATGACTCACCACACTGACAGACTATGCTAGATCATGACTAGTATAGACCATAACATACATCAAACTTCCCACCGCATTAGCATAAGGAACCTGAGACATGTATGCCTTCTCTTCAGCTGACGTAGGTGCAAAGGCAACAGATAGATGTGCATTCGCTGCACTAAGAGTATCTATAGATTTAGCTGTAGACATGCCAAACATGGATAACACTTTCTGAATATAGCCTTTCTCTGACACGAAAAGCTTCTTCTTGCTCCTATCCCTGTAGATCTTTTTTCCCAGAATTTTCTTCGTTGCATCCAAGTCTTTCATCTCAAACTCAGTACTTAAGAGACCCTTCAGTTTCTGAACATCAGACTTTTACTCTGCAGCTATTATCATATCATCGACATATAGGACTAGATAGATGAATGAATTATTTGCAACCTTACTGTAGTATACACAACAATCATACGGACACCTATTATAGTCGATCTGCATCATATAATTGTCAAACCGCTTGTACCACTGCCTGGACGACTGTTTCAGCCAGCAAACATAGTCTTCTTTTCTGAGTACCTGAAAACCCCCTGGAATCATGTATATCTCTTCCTCCAACTCCCCATGAAGGAAATATTTTTTAACATCTAGTTGTTCAAGCTCCAGATCCTGATGTGCAACTATCGCTAGTAGCACCCTGATGGAAGTATGTCTGACCACTGGTGAGACATATCTCATTGTAGTTTACCCCCTCTCTCTGCGTGAAACTCCTTGCTACAACCCGAGCTTTATACTTGACCCCTTCAACTTCTGTTTCCCCTTCCTTTTTCTTGAAAACCCATTTGCATGTAACAATCTTTCTATCCCTCGGCCTCTTGGTTAATTCCCATGTCTGATTCTTTTGAAGTGACTCCATCTCGTCTCCCATTGCAGCAAGCCATTTGGGAGACTCAGTACCAGTAACTGCTTCTTTGTAGGTGGATGCTTCAGTAGAATCTGAATCCACCTCCTCAACAACCAGTAGTGCAAAACCCAAATTATCTTCTCCACGACCAAATCTGTTCGTAGGCTTCCCAAAATTGGACCTGATTGACCGCTCACGGGCCAAACTTGGCTGATCTGAATTGGTAATGAAGAATCTGATGGTTCAGATTCTAACTGTAATTGTTGGTTTTCCTGTTGTGGTTCACTCTCATCAAGAGTGATTTCTTGCTCCACCTGGTTATCAACATTACTACTATCCGACACAATAACATACTTCACAGTAGGATTAATCATTGAATTTTCATCAAAAACAACATTCCTGCTTAAAATAACCCTACCCTCAGATGAAGACCAGATGCGGTATCCCTTGACACCATCCCCGTAACCTACAAATACTCCTTTTTTAGCTTGTGGTTCTAACTTACCCTCATCTACATGATAATAAGCAGTACTACCAAAAGCTCTTAAAATAGAATAATCAGCAGGCTTACCAGACCACATCTCAAAAGGAGTTTTGAGATTCAGACTCGTGTGAGGTCCTCTATTTATCAGATAACATGTTGTACTAACTGCTTCTCCCCAGAATCTCTTTGTTAGTTTAGCATTAGAGAGCATGCACCTTGCCCTCTCTAGAAGTGTCTGATTTATTCGCTCTGCTACACCGTTTTTATGAGGTGTATCTCGGACTGTATGATGTCTAGAAATCCCTTCCTTCTTGCAGAATTCATCGAACTCAGACCAGCAAAACTCTAGACCGTTATCAGTTTGCAGCCTCTTGACCTTCTTCCTGGTTTAATTCTCCATTAGTGGTTTCTAGTGCTTGAACTGACTGAAAGCTTCACTTTTGTGCTTCATCAGATATATCCAAGTCATCCTCGAATAATCATCAATAATTGACACAAAATACCTGCGACCTCCCAAAGACTCCACCTTAGAAGAACCCCATCAATCAGAATGGATGTAATCAAGTGTGCCCTTGGTCCGATGCACTACTTTAGGAAACTTGTTGCGATGAAGCTTCCCAAAGACACAATGCTCACAGAAATGCAGATCCTTGACCTTGTGATCTTACAGAAGATCTTCTTTAGACAGAGTTTGCATCCCCCTTTCACTCATATGACCAAGCCTCATATGCCAGAACTTAGTCAAATCTGAAAGTCCTAGACCTTTAATTAGACTCCTCTAATTAGTTCAGTAAATTACATTAACTTAATGATTTAGGATCTAGTTATCATGCATGCAAATATAAAAGCATAAAAGAAAAGATAAGACGAAAATATCCTTACATTGGGAATTTTTGGTTCAATATGGGCACAATAAGAACTCCTTCTTATTGTTCTTGAGCATGAAATTAATGGATGATCCTCCCATAAAACAACCTCCAAAGTAGAGGTCTCCCTTCTTGTTGCACCCAAATCACCCAAATATCCCACTTATTATTAACTAGATAATAAGTAAGATATTATACTACTATATTATTGTATTAGCTACACGAGTTGTTGACAACCCTCGCGAATGCGGAAATATAAAACATACAAGCATGTGAACTAATATGCGGAAATACGGTATTTTAAAAACCTTTAAAACATGCAAGATATATATAACACGAGGTGTGTCAAAATGTTACAAACTAAATACGGAAATACAACAAAGAGACAGGGTCTCTTAAAATGTTAGCAAAGAACAAGTGTTTAGCAAAACTAGCTAATATCGTCTAGAGGTGAAAACTTCCAGGGACAACGCCCGCTAGCTCACACCCGAACCCCAAAATATCATATCCAAAAGTCATCCAAGCAAGCAACCTGTTCATTCATGAAAAACATGAACGCCACAGTCAGTGGGGAGTAACTCCGGGTTCTCCCAGCCATATCACATCAAACGTACATATAAGGAAATACAAAAGTTAAATCATGCATATATAGATATCCATGTGAGTTCGATAAGAATAGATAGGCAATTCGATAACCAAGGTTAAGAACATAAGAGGCACAAATCCGAAACCATCATGTTATTCAAAGACTCGGGGAAGACACTCTTAGGCAACCGAATACGCTCACTAGGGCTTACATCTCACCGTTAGCGGTATAAGATTGATAAGATTGAGACTCTACAGACAAACCAGTCAAGTCATGCGATGATCATAGTAAATCCAACACATTATCATCCATTCACGAACCAAGACAATGACGATGTCCAATCATGCAATGACCATGAACAATATCATGAAATCACGCAT